>DWEH01000157.1:0-13791 GCA_018245815.1 Apyrrothrix aesculapus | reverse complement strand
CAGTTACGTTTACGTCCCAATATGGAATAGGAGGTGAGTCTATTGCCATACACCGGGCACTAATCCAGTTAATGATCCGGTTAATCCAGTAATTTGTTGTTAATACATTTAAAAAAAAAATATGATTTAGAGTTCGTGCCTTTAAAAAGTTCCAGAAATGTCTTCAAGGTTCGTCTGCTCTAGTTCTGCCTTTGTTTCTTTCTCTAAGTAGCAGTCTGCATTGCTGTAATCTAGTTCGAAAGATTTAAATGTTAACTTATTCCCTGGTCGCTTTCATCACCTCACGGGGTTCTGTGAACGAGTGTACTATTGGTTTAATATAATCATCATCACTGTGTTCAACCCTTTAATCGTTCAACTGCTGGACAAAGGCCTTTGCTCATAATGGAAAGGGTTAAGACATAATTTTGCCATGCTGGCTAATTGCGAGTTTTCTTACGATGTTTTTCTGCATCGTTACAGTAAGAAATATTTTTAATTTTAATAACGTATTTAACTTTAAAAACATGTGCGCACCAGGATTTGAACCTAGCACCCCCAGTATCGGAAAGAATAAACCACTAATTAAAACACTAGGCTATCTACTGGTTTTGTAATATAGAATAAAACTATATTTTCGCGTGTCTTGTTTTTCTCTTGATTCAATAAACTTAATCTAACATAAGAGCGAGTGTATTTGTTCTCTTACGTAAGAAGTAAAGAAGGACATATTTTTTGTGAACATTACATTAGTTTAATTTGTTATATTTGCTCGCGATAAGGCGCCGAGGAGCTGGGAACGGAAGTTGGCGATGTGACGTATGTCAAGGAGGAGATAATGTTCTCAACTATTGAATTAAACATGGAAAGTTGGAATCCTTAATGTTTTCATTCAATTTTTTTTCCATCAAAAGGAAGGTGTATTTAGAAGGAAGGTTCTATTATTATCTAGCTTATTATAGGTAGGTTACTTTTATTATTACATTGTCATGCCGTGTCCGTATGGGGTAGGCAGAGCGCACCTAGTGCCAAATGTCTTAAACGTGCATGCTAGTTTTGAAGACTTCTGATTCCCGCATCAGCTAGTATCTAACTGATAGCACGGATAACAAGAAGAGTCATGCATATATATAAATAATAATTTCATAACACACCTCCAAAGATGGACTGAGTTTCTTGTACAATTGTAAGTGTGGGATAACAGGATGTACCGTTTAAAGTGTTTTAAGACCGTGGAGCAACTAATCAATATAAAATTGAGAGCGAAAGACCTCATCGTTACCCGGATGTAGAACACAATACAATGATTCCCACATGCCTCCGATACAACAAAACAAAGCTTAAACATCTAAACGCTGAAATAACAAACCGATTACGCCATGATCAGTGTTATATCGGGCTCCAAGTTATAAGTTTTTGATGATTTTTATTCGTAACGTTACATATTTTCCATGCCTCATTTTTTCTTTATTAGAAGCCATCAACAATAAGACCTATGACGTCATCTGTCTATATATGTGCTAATTAGTGTTAAAACGCTTCAGGATTGTTTAATTTCAGCCGCTTTACGACTGTAACTTGCGCTGAAATGTGAAATGGGCGCTGGTATTCTCACTCAGCGCTCCAATATTTAATAGTTTTATGATGTATTATCAAAACAAATCTCGGCTAGTTACTGAAAAGCTGTAAGTACGTTTCTCCTGCAATTGTTGTACAAGCAAACAGTTTTGATATTTGGATTAAATTTCTTTAGCAAAATATAACAACGTCTCGAAAAATGTGTATATTTGCTGCCATGATGTGTGAAGGGAAATTATAATAACTGGAGGAGTATATGTCCAGCATTAGACTGAGCTAGACTGTAACTTCGAACTTCGCATAAATATATTATTTGTTTTGGGACTATGATAAACATGTTTAATCGTTTCCATGCTATTGTTTCATAGGTTTTAAACTACTTCCTGAAAATGATTTAAAAATGATATTGCTTCAAGATTTTGCAGCTGAATTGAAATGGAAATTGAAAAAAAATTAAAATGAAGAAGCAGTAATAGAATTGTGATATTTGAATATATTTGCGAATATAACATATATTTACTTTACACTTAAGAAGCATTATGGCGGCGTAAAAAATATTAAACAAGTATCAAAACGCTTTACACGTAGTACAAAACAAACAGAAGCGGTCGATACAAAAGGACTTAACATGTTTTTTCATCATATTTTATTATGAACTTCTGTTCAACATCCAGATGTTCGAGTCTGATCAAACAAAAGATTTTTCAGACGTACTTACATAGCGTCAGAATGTAACTATTACATTCATGATTTATGAATAACTTCTGTTTACTTTAAAGTTCCCGTCAGTATTTTTAAATGCATGCCGATCACGTGCGTCCGCTATATTATTATAGATCTTACACTCTCATTAAATTTTTTCAACGCATATTGATTTCTCCAAAGTATAGTTAAGTCAATAATCACCTATTTTAATAACAGTCGTATTCATTAACCCTATTTAGTACCAGTATTTTTTGCTATCGTACTATTTTAGAAATTTCTATAAATCTTTTCTGTCGTAAGCAAATTAATAGTAGTATATTAATTATGTACGGAACCCGCCTGACTACAGCGGTTCGCTCTGGGCCGTATTTGTTAAATTACTTCCTTACTCCTTGTCGACAGCGCCGATGTTTTTCTAATAACCTGTTTAACAAATCATAACGTTTATTTTTGTTCCACACTGAACGATCACACGTCCGGGACTCTATTCTGTTTCAAATCTCCGCTGTTTGTTTTCATTATTTTCAATTTTTATTGAACATACAAAATGAAGTTAAACATGAGAACGGAACGTAAATTTTTTTTGTTTATCAAATTATTCTATGAATAATTTCTATGTGATGGTAGTTTTATAGAGCGCGGATTGCCCGGTGTCTCCACATACCGTTCTGTACGAGGTATGATTACGAACTAATAATAGGTTGTTTAAATAAAACTTTGTTTGCATTGTGTTCTCATCTCCACTTCTCTACTTTACAAATGTAAAAATGTAACAACATTTATCTTTCAAGTGTCTTTTTAATGGTTGCCGCTGAAACACATGCCACTTATTTATTCTTCTCTGCAACAACCAAAAGCCGCTGACGGCATTACTGTATGACTCGGCACTATTTGTAACCAGAATTAGATGAAATTAATTTTGAATGCAACAAATGTGGCGCTTACCAGGTAGTACACCTTTTTAGGAACCCATCTTTTTTGTGATAAAAACGCATTGGCGGGAACGGTAGCAAAACTTTTTCTTTGTTACTGATCAAGCGTATCACTATCTACGAAAACTATTAAATAAAGAAAGGAGCAAAATTGTATTCCATTCGGATACTGAATAAGCATGGATCAGTTCCAATATGTGGTACCTTTTAATTGCTTCAAACGAATTTGTATAGGTTAAATGTTTACGGCGCCAGTGGAAAAAATATTTCAGCGTTAATATCCGCCCAATGACTGGTAACTATTTAGTTTTTGGTTCTTTCGTTGCATCCCATGAAATATTATTATTCACACTAAAACTGTACTAAATAGATTACATAAGCTTATAGTTATAAAAAATATTTTTCATTATGTATGATTGATATTTTTATAACATAACATCGCGTCTGTTTTTCCTCGAAAGGGTAGGCACAGGAGTGTACAACATTCTAATGGGTTACCACTTTTGACATTATTATAAGAAAAGTAATAATGACTTAATTTATTTATTAACGTAATTGACTGCCTCGTTGGTCGTGTTGGTTGCAAGCGCGACTGCCGATCGAGAGGTCCTGGGTTCAGATCCCGGATCGAGTACTATTAAATTTTTCTAAAAATTAGAATTTCTAGTAGAGGCTCGGAGTCTGGCGTTGTGCCCGATGTATGGCATTAGACTCACCATCTATTCCATATTGGGACGTAAACGTAACTGGTGAAACGTGGGAGTGTAACTACACTCCTCTGCTTACCTCTTCGGGGATTACAGGCGTGATGTTACGTTGAACAATAATTTCAAAAATTCACATTTGAATATTTCACATTATGTTTATGTGAAAATAGTTTTATACAACATCGCAACTTATTAATAGGAAGACTTGTATTTTACATGATTTACTAATATCGAAGACCACAAGCTTAAAGTCTTGAAGCTTAAAGTATGTAGTACAGAAAGTTAGTGACAGTTAACCTCCAGAGACAGATCTTTATCACCATTAAAAAGGAGTGCAAACATATAAATTTTATAAACACCCACATAGATTTAACATATTTATTTATTTCGTGATTTGCTTTTGGCTCCACGTAAATCTCAAATTTATTATACTTGTATAAGAAACCCTAAATAGGTTTATAAAAACCACGCCTAAATAATAATAAAAAACCACCTCCATTTTGTACAACCATTAATATCTAATAAGCTCTACAATATCGCTACGCTCAGTTTAGTAAATTTCGTAGACAGCGTAGCGGCTTCGTAGCTTAACAACATCGTTATGCTAAGCGATACAAGGTATTGTGAGTCAGCGCCTTTCCTGAAAGCCGATACTTGGCGAAGGTATTCTCACGGCATTAACACATTATGTTATAGATATTGTATCTATCAAATTGTTTTGGATATTCTATTTATATATCTATAGAACATATTTATGAATATTGACATGTTACATGTGTATGTTCTTGTGTATTTTATTTACATCTTACGATATATCTGGAAATATTAACCACTAAAATTATGACTGCCTCGTTAGTTGTGTTGGTTGCAAGCACGACTGCCGATCGAAAAGTCCTGGGTTCAAATCCCGGGTTGAGTACTATGGGATTTTTCTAAAATTAGAATTTCTAGTAGTGTCTTGGAGTCTGGATTTGTGCCCGATGTACGGCAATAGACTCACCACCTATTCCATAATGGGACGTAAACGTAACTGGTGAAACGTGGGAGTGTACTATACTCTTCTGCCTACCTCTTCGGGGGTTACAGGCGTGATGTTACGTTAAAATTATTTACTTAAGCATTTTCACGTTCTAAAAAAATAAAATGTAAAATAATACAACAGAAAAAATTTTATGTGTCAGTGGTACTTATTTATCTATTTTGCATATGTTTACTTCATTGTCGTATTTGCATAAATATTTTAATTATTCCTAATTCACATAAAGATAGTGACAATATTCTATAATACACCTATCTGTCTACTTGTTAATTATCGAAGTACTACGGTTCGTACCACGTTGCTAAGAAATTTTCGTAGTGCTACGTTGTAATATTCGTAGAACAAACCCAGCCACCAAGCGTTACGTATATTCACGTAGTAAGCGAGAGATTTTCACAGTTAGATGCTCGTTTCTGCATTTGCTTAGTATTATTATAGCAATTCACGATGACATTAAGTCGAATTTTCAACGAGTCTATGATACTTTGTTGTTGCTTTTAAGCGAATTTAAGTGAAGTCAAATGACTTTACAGACGCATCATGGCTTAGAAGACCTACTCATCAATACAGGTACATAGATGATGATGTTTAAAATGAAATGGGTGGAATATACATTATTTTTAACTGTAAGCAGTTCTTTTAGTGAAACTAATAAATTTATTATTGTTACAAAATAGTTTAGAGAAATACTTTTTGTAATTTGAACATATACAATATATTATGGACTTTTTGCAAGAGTAATACTCGTATTGTTGTCAATGTGAATATACTTTTATACTATACTATACCATACTTTATACTATATACTATACTATACTATATACTATACTATACTATATACTATACTATACTTGTAACATCTGCAGCCCAAATCATAACAACAATATAGTAACAACTGCGACAATGACAACGACAGCAGTTGCAGAGAGCAACCGTATTAACCATAATTGTCTCTGTCACTAATTTTGCTCTAAAATATTGATGTACCGTATTTATTTAAAACCGATTCCGGACAAACAAAATACAATATAATATTCCTTAATAAACGTATATTCCGCAGATGCCAATATCCTATAGTTCCGAAGGTTTATACACGTAGTTCTGTTCAAGAGACAAAGGCGATTAATTGTTTGAGTCCCTTCGGAGGCACTAGGCAGGTAAATGTGGCTCGAGAGGTAAATACGGCAGCAGGTACATAGGGCCAGAGGTAAATACGGCTGGAGGTAAATGCTCATTGGCGGTGCAAATTGTAGCTCAGAGCCATTAAGTGCGGTTAAGAAAGAAACCGAGAGCTGCAATGAGATGCAGTGTAATGGAACAATCGCATCTTAACCGACTATTTTTACGAGTGTCGCGCAGTAATTGCACATTTAAAAATCTTTCAAAGTGACCATTCTTAATTTACAAGTATTATTTCGAATGCTTGCACAAAAAATTAAATGACTAATAATGAGTTGTATGATTAAATTAATCAATGCATGAATTTACGCTTCGGGTTTTAATTTGACATAGTAATTATATTCCTTAGTAATATAATATTATATAATTAGAGTATTTCCTTACGTTATCAGTAATAATTGTAATGATATGTATATATGTATAATAACGATTTTAAAGAAATATGACCGCCTCGTTGGTCTAGTAGGTGCAGACACGACTGCTGTTCAAGAGTTCCTGGAAGAGTCAGTTTTCTTAAACATTGTGTTTTATATTAATAACAAATTGTCACCCTAAATAATAACTGAGCTTACTTTTGAAAAATTTACATAATTATATACTCATAATTGTGTATCTATTTGTAGGGCAGGGAGTTGCGAGAAAAAATTATCACATTCCAAATAACTAGTAGCTCAAATAGTGGGCAATGTAGTGTCCATAGATAAATGTCTATTGTGCGGGTCTGAACAAATAACAAGTTCGAAGGCGTATACGCCTAGGACTATTCCAGAGACAAAGGTGTTGAGTTGTTTGAGTTGGTTTTGAGATACTCAATAGCTTGGTAGGTAAAATACGAGGTAAATAATTATTGTAAGATAACAGCAGATGACATCAAGCGAGAATATTAATAAGTTGCTATAGTAAGAAAATAACGGAATGGTATAGGAACAAATTTAACGTATCTTTTATTCTATCGGAAATATTCCAAAAGGGGTCGGTCAAATTTTCGGTGTTCAAATAAACGTATACCGGAATAATTACTACCGGAACCACGTTTCTCACTAAGCCATTGTGCAATTAATTAAGTCTGTGTAAGGGTGTCCCGAAGCGCGTTTCATATCCGTCCTTCGCCTTTGAAGAGAGCACAATACATTTATATCTCGGCCCTTCACACTAAACATCGGGACTGTGACATTGAGATGATTTTTATAAAGGGTTCACACCTGTAATCCCCAAAGAGATAGGCAGAGGAGTGTAGTACACTCCTGCGTTTAATCAGTTAGGTTTACGTCGCCCCATGGGCAGGGTGCACCGAATCACTACTAGTAATTCTAAGTTAGATTTTTCTTTTATAACGGTAATGATAGTAATATCCTGGAATAATTCAACTTACTGCCGTCTGTTCCCACAGTAAGTACAACCGGTGAAGTAACAAACAAAACGTAAACGTAACATCACGCCTGTAATCCCCGAAGAGGTAGGCAGAAGAGTGTAGTACACTCCCACGTATCACTAGTTACGTTTAAGCCCCAATATGGAATAGGTGGTGAGTCTAATGCCATACACCGGGCACAAGTCCAGACTCCGAGCCACTACTAGAAATTCAAATTTTTAGAAAAATCCAATAGTACCCGACCCGGAATTTGAACCCAGGGGACCTCTCGATCGGCCGTCGCGTTTGCAACACGACCAACGAGGTAGCCAATAATAACAAATAAACTTTTAGGAAAAAAAATATTTTACTTAACAACAACAAATAAACTTTAAAAAAAATTAACTTTATGTAACAGTAAATGTACCTTTTAATTGTATCGTATTAAAACTATTCCCCAGTAATAATCCACGTCTTTCCGCAACAATAATTATAAATTTTAATTATGAAATTGGACAATTAAATTGAACTACATTTCATATTATAGTGTAAATAATAAAGAGTTTTCTAGCTGTACATCTAAATTGCATTTTATCCGTTACATTTTCAAATGTACCATGTACAAAGAATTTTAAGTAAATAGATGGAGACATGAAAAAAAAGGCAAAGAGGGTTATCTCTATTTTGCAGTTACACAACATTAACGCTAATAACGGAAGCAACTTTTACACAAAAAAAGGTCTCAACCTTTTATACGTATTTATGCCACGGCAAATAAAAAGGGCGGCCTAATGAACGGTGGGGTACTAATCTGCGATGACAAATATTAGATAATTTTATCAGATAACATTATTTCTTTGTGAGGAAAAATCTTTTCATTAGGCTTGTAACATGTAATGCTTAGTGAAATGGGACATTGCGTACAATATTCTAACGTCCGAATATAATTATAGGCAACTTTTTGAAAGTACTTATAATGACAATTAAATAATAAAATGAATTTATGTAAAGTTGCTAATAATGACTCAGAAATTAGTGGAACGAAGCTATTGAAATTAATAGATCTTTTAGTTAATACCCTGAGATGGCAGGCTGTAAAGGCTGGAAGAGATCAACGGAAGTCCGAGTGCTGGAGCACCTTGGGAGAAGCCTATGTTTAACAGTAGAACAATATTTGGCACTCGGTGCTTTCTGCCTACCCCTTTGAGGACGTAAAGGTGTAATAATTACCTGGCAAACAGGCAAGCGGGCCGCCCGATACTGTGTGGGCACCGTTGCGTGTGCAACTCTAGAGCAGTTGCCAATGAGTTGCAAGCATAAAAGCCGTGCAGATTATTGGTTAATAGTACTAGTACAATTATTAATTTACTTGGTAAATTTGCACCTATAAGAGAAAATAAACATAAAATACACAAACATTTGAATATCTTCACGTTATCACAAAGTCTCGCTTCGGCGTCATTTAGGTGAAACAAAGACAGTCATAAACACTTAAAAAAATAAAATGTCCCGTATTTTGAAAAATCAGTTTCGCATTAGAGTACAATATTATCTTCAACTAAGGCGTTTCATTTCTCGTTATTCGCAGATCTACTGTTGAGTAATTGCATTTCGAAATTATTTTAACATTCAGTTATACAATATGCAAATGCATGGAACCTTTGCATATTGATGCGCGCACGTTTAGCGGTTTTGTTTGTGACCACATAGCGTTTGGGACGTATTTAGTTTAATTTCCTATTTTAATAAACCTACCATTGGAATAGATTATATTTGGATACGAAACAATTAATTCTGTAATATACTGAATCAAGGGATATTTCACCTGTTGCTTAATTTGCCCTCTATTTTCCCAAATAAGAATGTAACAAAATGTTTATAATGGCGAATTTACATAATATAACTTTGCCGTTCGTTTTTTACATTTTTGTCATATTTAAATATTTTATGTAGGATCAATAATTTGTC
The DNA here is from genome assembly GCA_018245815.1 of Apyrrothrix aesculapus. Taxonomy (NCBI): domain Eukaryota; kingdom Metazoa; phylum Arthropoda; class Insecta; order Lepidoptera; family Hesperiidae; genus Apyrrothrix; species Apyrrothrix aesculapus. The sequence continues at coordinate 4,353 of DWEH01000157.1, read as the reverse complement.
GTGTCCTATTAAATTTGCTTGTAGATATGTAAATCGTATAATTGCAGATAACAATAATCTTTGCCAAACTAAATTTCACTGACATTTTGGTTCCTTTAAGGAAGCCATTTTGTTTTAAATGTCACGTTTGACAGTAGGCATGTCCGAAAGGAAATAGTGAAAATTTATACGTTCTTAATTTAAATGATATATGCAATAGCGTTATTAATTAAAATCGAGTATTGTTTAATATTGCACAGTGCAACAAACTTAAAACACTACACGCTCGTCCTATACAAGTGTGTTGGGGAGGGAACAGAATATAACTAAATCACGACCTGCAGTCAAACAGCTGAGTTCTATGTATGTAGATGTTGTTTAACTTAACATACTGTCAGATAAGTCCTGCTTGATATGATGACAGCTTTGCTAACATATGCCATTCCATGTGATATGCCCATAGAGGTATTATATACATAGACTAGACGAGCCAAGCAAAAAGTTGTCTTGTCGATAGAGAGAGAAAGGGAATGAATTTGGTACTTGTTTCTCTCTGTAAATTATTGTATCCGCCAGCAACTTCGCGCATCAATTACTGAAGAAGCCAATCAGATACGATTTAATTATTAGCAAACGCATGTTCTTTCTCTATCTATCATCGGGACATTTTCACTTCGATACACCTACTCTACCTCTATGGATATTATCTCTATGGATATGCCAGGCTGTATTATGTCAAACATAATATACGTCACGGCATATTATGTTGTGCCAATGCGGCAATACTTACAAGCTCCGTTATAACATTTTTAATGATCGTTAATAACAAAACTATAGGGAAGTTTTCAACGGATCCAGATTCACAATAGCCCATTATCTTAGACGGGTATTTTGATATTCATTAACACGTGTGCAATTTATTATAATGAGCTCGCGAAGTTTATTACGTGTATAATGATGTTTTACGCGAGATAGTTAAACGTGCATACATTTTCTGTGTTGTGTTACAATATTTTACGTAGATTCCTCAGCATCGTAATCATTATCGAGTCTTTGATGGTACCACTGTTGGACGTGGTAGTCGTCTCAGATTAAGTAGGGTTCAGACCATAGTCTGCCACGCTGGCCAAGTGCAGGTTAGAAGTTCTGACACACCTTAAAGATCGTTATCGAGAAAAAAACGTAGAAAATGTTACTGCAAGTTTCCTCACGATATTTTTCTTTATCATAAAACACACTTTATAAGTTACTTTTTAAGAACTAACAGCGTTGAATTACGTTTGTCGGGTATATGCTGATATTTGAGCGACAGATTTCCAGCACAACAATGCCAAGTGTAGCACTTCAGTCATGGATTCCTAGTGGCTAATTGAACCGTATCTCGAAATATCTTCAAATAATCAAGTCTATTCTCAATAACAAGGCCATTATTGAATTCAAATGTTATTGAATATCTATATAGTACACCGGATATAAATCCTGACTCCGAGCCACTACTAGAAATTTTAACTACAAATTCTAAGTAAGAAAAATCCAATAGACCGCGATCCCCGAGATTTGAACCCAAAACCTGTTGATCAGTGCGCTTGCACCCACTCGACCGACGATGCAGTATGGCAGTCATATCTTTTCTTATTGACTTATCATGCTTTGGCTGAGCACAAGAGCTGCAAAGCCTAGGTGATCAACTTCATATAGGACACATAGTAACTAATTTCAGTAATACCTTATTGTTAGTTATGATTACCAACAAATTAAGGGACAGGTATTTTATGTATTTTTTTAAAGCAACTGGATTAAGGTTTGAATAATCTGTTATAAATTATTTATACTAATCTAACAAGTAGCAACTAGTTTAAGTATTTTTAAACGACAATGTAAAAACGTCATAATACAAATATTTATATTGCCGATCAACGATAAGAGCGGAATTATGTAGCATTGTCAGTCTTTTCAATGAATGCTTAATACGTAAAAAATATAAAACGTTATACACAATAAATGTTATAATCAAATTAGAAACCCAAAATAGGTAGTTTCCACGGATAACTGATGATAGTGGTCTTGGTAATGGGCACCATATCTCTAACGATGTATGAAGATTGTTACATTCAGGATAGATCATTGTAGAATATTTGTGACGTTTGGTACACACTAGTGAAGCAAAGAACAAATCGAACGGCCAATCTCTATCTGCGATATTATAGGGTTTGAAGAGAAGATTAAATCTAGAGCGAAAAACTCGCATTTTAACATGTCCGCCTACGACTATTTGTGTAAAAACTTTTCAAATTCATTCGGAGACTAGGATACCGTCCGTTTAACTTTCGAGTAAAAAGTTTTAAATCACTTATCCCCGACACGAGAATGTCACTTCTTCGTTCTACAAATTGGCTTTACTTTCGTATTGCGGTGAATTTAACCCGTTTTGCTACCGCTGATACTTTTACTTTGTACGTGCACAGTTTTATTAAAAATGCCGTAGTTACATTTGTCGAAATTCGCCAACATTTTAGATTTACATCTTACAATTGCGATCAATATATTTTTTTAAATAATTTAATTATGGAATTTAAAAACTAAACTTTATTCACTGGAATTAATAAATACTAACTATAATCGTTAATTGAATATTAAGAAAAATAGAGTGAGGAAATCTACAAAGCGCCCTTTGGTAATTTCATAGTGCGTGAAATTATTCCTAAATAACTTTTATGTAATACAATAACGCAAATTGTGTGATAATATTTCAAAAGACAAATCATTTATTATTATAATACCGCCAAGTTAAAGTGATGCAGCTTTTGGCGGATAAACAAACAGAGCAGCCGACCTTGTAAAATATTTACATGTCTTTTGCCCTTCTCGGTTTAATATATTCAAAGCTCGTACGTTGAAAATTGTTTGTATAAAAAATGTTTACCAAATTTGTGTCTTTTTTGCGTAAGCTTAATATTTAGGCGCCTGGAACGTTGTTGGGTGTGGATATTTTGTTTATACTTACACAACTTTGTGGTTAATTGAGTTTTCAGATACATGTAATATGTACATATATTCTACAAACATTTTTCTTTAATTAAAACGTTAAAACAAAAATTTATACTAAAATTGTTGCTACTCAGCGCTTATAATCGTAGCTTATGTTACTAAAAACTTATAATTTATTTCAACTAATTAAACTACAAAAAAATATTCGAGCACATATTTTTATTAAAGGCACGGCTAAATGCTCTGGCCATCCAAGTGCAGCACCGTAGGCGGTGCGAGAAGAATTCTCGACGATCCCCAACCGGCATGCACAGCGTGGGGATTGGATTATAGGCACAGGATTATTGGCACAGGATTATTGGCACAGGATTATTGGCACAGGATTATAGGGAGGCCTATGTCCAGCAAACGACGATGATGATGATAATGATATTTAACAGTTTTAAACTGTAGGTTACACAAGCGAGCCATAAATATAGAAGTGTGCAATATAAATATGTATACGAGTATATACAACATGGGTAGAACATGTATGTGATGGAATAGCTCACCGGGTGTTCGGTGGGCTCTCATGAATACAAGATTTGCACATTGAGGACTCGCTATCATAACACAGGAAGAGTTTTCTGTTTTTGTTACACAAAAGAGAGAGAAATAGCAACTACGGCTAGCGTCTATATTCACAAAATAGAACAATTATTTTATATATTACTAGCTGGTATCCGCGACTTCGACCGCGTTGCTTCTTATATTAAGAAATGTGTTTTTGTGCAGAGGAAAAAATATCAAAAAAATCGGAAGCAAAAATATACTTTGCTTACACAATTTCTTCGTAAACAATGTTATTCGTTTCCCTTTCGCAGCTAAAATATATGTCACTTACTAAAATATATAAGTTACTGAACACGTAGTGCTTATAAAAATTGCTGTTTCTTAAAACTTTAATAATTTCACAATAAATTAAGATATCGTTATATTTTTTAAGATAAAGACGAAGTATCTAAAAAGTAAAACTAAAAGAAAATTGATCGAAATCTATCCAGTAGTACGTAATAGAAAAAAGGATTTAAAACCTTTATTTCACTAACCAACGTATTCGAGGTCCTTAGTGAACAAGACATTTTTATCAACAAATCAGTTAAGGGTTCGCAGTACGTTGGTATCAGCCCTCTGGTTACCATAACACAAGCTCTCTTTATGCTTACTTTGGGATCAGATGGCCGTGTGTGGAGATGTCCCAAGATATTATTATTATTATATTATTAATGATGATGATTTAAAGGTCACCAAATAGTCGTCATTTTATAATAAAAAAAACGTAACATCACGCCTGTAATCCCCGAAGAGGTAGGCAGAGGAGTGTAGTACACTCCCACGTTTCACCAG
>DWEH01000156.1:0-13791 GCA_018245815.1 Apyrrothrix aesculapus | reverse complement strand
TCGAAATCTGGACTTGTGCCCGATGTATGGCAATAGACTTACCACCTATTTCATGATGAGATGTAAACGTAACTGGTGAAACAGTGAAACGTGGAAGTGTACTACACTCGTCTGCCTACCTTTTCTGGGATAACAAGCGTGATGTTACGTTAATTTGATTTTATTGTGATGATATATATCCTGTTACCTGACTCGATACGAAAATATGGTTTACTACCCTAGTATAGATACTGATAAGTGAATCCTAGAATAATTTATCATCGAGATTTTGTGTGTCAACAGGACGCGGGGCGAGCCATCGAGTACTGGCATAGCGGGGTTTTACTTTCTTATAGTGGCCTCAAGAAACTAGTTAAGAGAAAGTAGGATTGCTATCTTCCCAGTATTTATCGTTATATAATGTTGAGTTGGACCTTTATAATACCGAGGAAGGAAGTTGAATTTTCTTCAATTAACTGTATTTCCGAAATGGCAAAAACATAAAACAGCTGCCATAAATCAAATCCGCTTCTAATACGAATAAGTTATTCCAGTGCGACTGAAACAAATTCGCACCTACAAATGTCCAATTAGGCCGACAGTATCGTGCGTATCCACCGGCCCACGTGTGTAGAAAATAAGCACTTACTCATAAATATTTATGGCGAGCACAAAGACGGCTTTGTACACTTCCACATTCACTCGGAATTATAATGGCTGTCACAGTAGGATCCCGAACAAGAGCCGAAACGGCTCGCATTATGGACGATAAAAGATTCTCGCGACGGTTTCACTTGGCAACCGGCACCGCGAACATCAGAATAGATATGACACAGAAAGGTGAGCGCCGGCGTGAATACCAATTCAAGTGTCAATCAGAGATTACTTATACGTTTACTTTCATCCGTGAATTCCGCGCCATTAGAGACAGTATGGGAGTGAGTCGTTACTTACGAACTTGTCGGTCGATCTGTTTTTACCTAATGCGGTTCGGTCACGAGAATGCGGCTCCCGCAGGAGATAGCGGGGTGAACGCGGTCAATGTCGTTGGCGATGTTTCAGGGCATTTCCCGTTGCGGTGGAAGATACGATGCGGTGCACGTCGAACAGTAGCGGTACATTTAGGTGGACGACGCCGGCCACTGCGTCCGCTGCTGTCGTTGTGATCTGTCAATTAAAGCTCCACAACGTTGTTCAGGTAGCCGGCCCTTACTAAGCAGCCCTAGTAACAAAAGTTGCCCCATGTATACTTGACAATGAACGAACACTGACTAGCCGTGTCTGTTTGACTTCCAACAGATATGTTGTTTTAACTACGGACCTACAAGATTCAGAAAGGATATGATTCGGTCCGCGCACTGCTTCGTAGTGAATTCAATTCCAGGTGTACTGAATTAGATTTTACGGTTTGCGGTATACGATTCTAGCAGTAGCCAACAGTGTAAAATCTGGTTTTCATACATAATTCATATTTAATGTATGTTTCCAGTTTAATTATTGAGAATTAATAATTAATATTATTCACAAAAATTTCACAACTTATTTTTATTTTACCTTTATAATGCATTTAGTATGTTGTACTTTAAGTAGTGCTAAGAATAACTAAGAGCAATATTTATTACATTATATTACTCATGACTTGTGTCAAACATGTTTACAGTAACGTCGGTCGTAAATTTTTTTGGTATCGACTTTCAATATGTCCCTAATTACAAAACATTCAATTTAGCAAAGATTGAACAATTTAGTGAAGCTGGACACAGAATCACGTTTCTGTCGCTACAAAATCTCTCAATAACAATTCGGAGCAGTGGCACGATGATGAGGATAAAAGCTGCATGGCGTCACGTACATTTATTTAGTTCCAAAAGAGTGCAGAGCGCCCGCAGACGGCGGGTCAATGGCTTACGTACAGAATTTAATCGAATTATACCCATAACCGAGTAAATACGTTGCGACGCTTTGATGAAGATTTTTTGTCACTGCCAGATTCACTGGAATTTCATTTCGTGTTTTTTCCTGTAATCGATTCACTTTTTGATTAAATTATTTATGTTTAAATAAAAATTTTCGTTATCCTGATCGAGCGTTGCAAAATTTAAATAGTTTGTTGTTTTTTTTTAGCTAGAAATGTCATTATGGCGAAATATCTTAAGTGTATAAGGACAACTTATGTCCACTCTTGTTAGACTTAATTCATGGCGAGGTCTCGGCTTTCATAAACCGACATCTACGATAAAGACGTATATTAATGGAGATGGCTGCAACAGTAAACTAGCACAAGAAAGAATCGCACGTGACACGAGATCACACTTGACCAGTTTACTGTAAGTCATATTGTAATTGAAATGATCGAGACTAAGACAGGAAAAAATCGTCGTTCTCGTTAGAACAGTGACTATTTGAAATCGAGTCAAGCGACGTGGCAAGTGGTCCGAGTGTAGTTTATTTCTCCATTGTTCGTATTGTGTTTTGCATGAACATTTACATAGTACACGAAATTGTATAGGCGTGATATGCTTTATTGACGCGCATTAACAACAATCGACACGACAGGTATCGGACGAGATATGTATATGATGGAAATAGGATACGGTTGTAGCGCGTGGGAGTGTCAGCATTTCAAACTGGTGGTGATGGCAGCCAGGCAGAATTTATAAATAGCCATTGCATGTGCTACTTTCATTACAAAGTTCAGTTAATAAATATACGAGGATCATGTGTTTTTAAAGGCTTTTACAGTAGAGTCGGATGTGCGAATAATTGCTTTAATTATTGGTTTAATTACTTTATTTATACAAACACTACAGTTAAAGAAGATTTAGTGTTGCGAACATAGTGACATTCACACTACTACAGCTTTCCCGGGCGGTTCCGGATTGATTTCTGGCTGAGGACTTGTGTTCATTAGATTGTGGTCTTTATTCTTTTCTAGTTTAATGCGTAGCTACATTGCATACAGTAATAAAATAAATTTCGTTTTGGATTGGTGTGCGTTTATATTTAATACATCAAGATAACGTTAATACGTGAAGTGTTTAGCATTTGGTACAAAAGTATTATATCAGATACAGATAAAGACATGAATTGGCGAGTGAGCAGCGATGTTCCGCGGCCGGCTGCCGTTATCTGCTACGAATTTACTGCCTTAGATTAAACCACTTTCGTACAGGGCCTGCATCGGATGGGCCGATGAGAGGCATCTTCGGTAATGGCTTCTTTACGTAATGGCGATAAAAACACTTCCTCGTATTGCTCACGTGAGAATATTGCTCGCCGTTGTCGTGACATTGACAGATGGGGTGCTGGCGTGACTGAACACGCAGCAGAACGCAGCCGCCGACAGTTCGACCGTCCAACCGTCTGCGCCACCGATCCGTTCGCAGTTTACGTGTCCCCTGTCATCGATATCTAACAGCCGGGAAATACAGTCGAAAATTTAAGTTTGGACACAATTTGTACAGTGCGATCTAGGACGCATGAAATAACAGTTGCGGTTGTGGTTTTGTATACTCGCTCACAGAGGTATCGTCATCTAACACTTTAATTTAACATAGCGGTATCCTTGTTTGAGTTTCTATTTTACATGAAGTCTAATAAAAGATAATAAGTGAACCGCAGAATGATGAATTGTGTAAATTAAACGAAACGTACAAACGTATCAGCTATGCTGCAGCATTTGCTAGCAGTGTTCAAAGGTTTTATAGCCTCATGAACCATAGCGGTTACCGAGATTTAAAACGTGGTTATAAATCAGCAAGACTGGACCTGTTTTGATGAATTACTAACTGACATGAAAGGATAGTTTTGACGTTTATTGCGTTTAATTTTATTGACGCTTTAATGATAATCGTAAAAGATAAAACGGATATTTGCATAGTTAACAAGAAAGTTTACATAGCATTATAATATACAAGACCTTACAAAAAACTACTTAATTTTATCTAAGGGCAATTTTAGTACGTGCATGGCAATTTACTACATATTTAAAATAATCTGAGGGATATCGGAACTAGTTTTTTTATAGCCGTGTAAAGCAATCAGTAGCTAATATTCAGTGAACGTCAGATTGCGTAAACTGTTAGCTTTAAATATTTTATGAACATCTATTATGCTTTTGATTTAGCGTGAAATTTGTTAAAAGTGATAAATTAAAACTTTTCAAGTGTGATTTTATAAAAAGGCTTACGTGGTCTGTAGTAATTTTTTAAAAGATTAATTTCCAATTACCTGAGTTAATTAGGAACATAAATATATATCCATTAGCAATAGGTAGGTTGCCGTGCGAACAACGCGGTGAGATCGTAACAAAAACGTAAACTATGTCACTCGGAGAGTCACGCACGACACGTTAGTGCCAATCCGTCCGTACTTTTTGTATCATGAAAAACTAACACGGTGTTATCAATACATCTAATTGGAATACTTCAAACTATGCATTACAAAAAAGATATTTTTCGTAAGAATGAATCTACTCGCTGTGAGAGCAGTACGAGCGAAACAGTAGGTGAGTTGCTTAAAGGAATTTCCATTGTATTGTTATAAATAAGAAAAAGGATTAACCGTTACTCGGCTTCTGGTATTTTGATGAGAACTCTCAAAAGTAGAACGTAGGATTGGTTCGAATGTATCTTCGATAATGTTATTAGGTACCGGAATTCGATTAGCGAATCGGTTTGAGGAAATTGAGTCTGCGGAGGATGGGCGTATGAATTATTTAAATAACGTGCAGGGAATAAAATAGCATGTACATTCAAGTTTTTTTCGAAGCTTACTGTACTTTAATTTACTCGAAATGAAAGCGGGAAAATATCTTTTAAATCCGGACTCGCAACTTGACATGGCGCACTGGTCGTGTGCATGTCCTGGCCACATACCCGCTTAATGTAATTGTACCTATATAGCGTGCGTTTTGAAAAACATTGAAAAATATTGCAAAAGCTGATAATGTACAAATATTACGTGAATAACACAATGAATCGACAACACGGCGTGTGGTGAATATAAAAAATAACTTTTCGGGTTTAAAATACTGCCAGCTGAAATATAAAGGAGCTTAGCGAAATATGTGTATCATGGGTATATGGGTATAATGAACTTTATTATTATAACCTCACGCAAGGTCCGTTACGGAGTAGCCAAAAAGCACTTAGTGTCAATTTTTCTATCCTCGCATACTTTATGTGCTGTTTCTACATTTAACACTCACTTTTTACAGGCACGCCGGTTTCTTTATAGTATTATTTCAGTATTACGAACTATCTAGAAAAAAAAATCTTAATTCAGATGTCGCACAAGAGAGTCGTTCAAGTTTACAGTTAAAATGTAAATTAGATGATCGTCTTGGGTCAACTCTTGGTCGGAATACTAAAATGAAACTGTAGTGGCATTAGAACACTTTTAATGGATGTTATACGCATGTCGTCACAGATGGGAGTCAATCAACATTATGGAGTGACGATCGTATCTGAACTTCAGTTCATTTAGCTTAGTTCGTATCTATTTATTATCATTATTATTTTTATAGGATCACGCTAGATCGTTTCCAGGGTAAGCAGAAAGCACACAGTGCCAAATATCTAAATATTGGAATATTTACTCTTATTGTTGTTATAGCCATATAATCAAAACAGAAACGAAAATAAACTAAATATTGCAGGCCAAAAGTTTTATATTCAATTACATATACCTATAGGAACAGTGAAAATACCAGACATTTTTAGTTTTTGATGTACTTTAACGCAAGTATGCAATTATCGTCTTTATTAGTTTAAAAATGTGGCAATTAATTTCCGGTTACGTGCATGAAAGATTTTAAAGACCTATTTCATGAATGTTAATAGGTGACAAAATTGCATGCACTAGATTAGTAATTGATATGTATAGGAATACGCGAAAGTAAATACGTAGTTCCTGACCGAGCATTATATTCGCGATCACGCAAAGGTGCGGAGTCGCTGATGGCAGGGTGTATCATTACGATTCGCCTCCCTATAATCTAGCACGTCATAATTGAGACACAGTCATGTGTAAAGCGCATAATTAACAATGGTTGTTTTCTTTGTGCACAGGACGGACGGCGGGCAGCGGCTGCGGCGCTCAGGTCAGTCACCCGCGCACCTTACTGTCTCGCGATCGGAATTCGTGAATCTTCACAAATAACACGTCATTATATCTTATTAGCTTCCTCGAGCACTTACAGCGAATGAACAGACAATAACACCTCCGTGACGAGTAGCGCGACGATCCGTTACCGTATACCTATGTGAAATAAACGTAGCGGTGATATATGAATGGCGTAAATACAATTCTATAAATTTCTATAGCGCCATTAGTCGTAATTATATAATTTTCTAACGTTCGACGTTGTAAAAATAATAATAGATGTACGCGTTGGTGTAATTGAAAGTACGGTTGAAAAAACGTCGATATGTAATGTTATGTGATTGTGTCGAATTATCTCCAAATGACTCATAGAGGCAAAAAGCTAAAAATCAACGAAGTGCAAACATAAAAGGTAGATACAGTTATATGTTTTGGTAATGCGTGCGTAGTGACTCGCGAATGCCTCGTAGGAGCCAGCCGCCGTATCATTATCAGCGTCGCGTCTATTACCAAAATCGGTTCGCGTGCGCGGGGGATATTAAACGAGCCGGATCGCGGAGAACATCCTAATACCACTTATGTAATTTTAACAACTATGATACAACATAAAAATGTTCTTAATACTCACTTTTTATGGTATAATTCCATAATGAGCGTTTGAGTTAAAAACATTACGGTACTTTTACGGTACATATAGTTTTTCTTCATTATAACAATCTCGATAAGCTACCTATAATAAAATTTAAAAGCACTGACTTGTTGCGAGCCCGTTCATTATGTTACTTAAAAATGCATTAAGACTATAAGAAATTTACATAAAATTGCCGCTGGGTGTTCTGACAAACGTCAGTCGAATATTTCTCGACACCCCAGGAATAAACAGGAAAACCTTTCATTACTGGTTGAAAATAGGACGACGTGATAACAACGACTTTGTTAACTCACGTTTAATTTATCTTGTCCTTAAACTTATTCACGTAGATATCATAAAAAACTACGTCTCGAAATGTTTAAATGCATTGGTAACACATAAATAAACAAAAAGGTCATATAAAAAAAAAAAACGAAAACATGTTTTTTCAACATAATTCTCGCAAATAATTCTTTCGGTGCATGCTTTCTCCAAACTGACAGGCAAGTGTCAAATTTCCCACAAGCAAGCGAAGGCAACTGAGAGCAAGAACAAGTTTCCTGGCTCAATTTAAAAAATGAAACAATAAAATCCAGTTAGCCAGCCCCTCGATTTCCAAATGTAGCGGCCAGTCGTATCTTAATTCTGTTACTTTTACCGTTTTCCAGCGACACGTGGCCCACATACGGCCAATATTTTACTACATACTCATAGGCGACTATTAATCAGCTGATGTAAACAGAAAACAGTTTCTTCCCATTTACAGTTACATTAAACATAGAGCACAGTATATCATTATTAACATCGTATCAAATTGTAGAGAAAAACCATTTCAGTTTCAGTTTGTCTCTCTTCTTTAAATGCATCTCTTCTTTAAAACACAAATTGTTGAAATAAAATAATAGACAATATGTGTTCTTGGAGTTATTATTCGTGCCTTCTGTGATATTAAAATATAAATGTATAAATGGTAAATGGTAAAAATGTATAAATGGAACACAGGTCGCCTCTCAAAATTAGAAGGGTTAGGTCATAGTCTGCCACGCTGGCCAAGTGCGAGCTGGTAGACTTCACACGCCTATAACATTAAACGCCCGTCGCCTATGGGCAGCACATAGTCGGTGCGAGCAGCTGTGCTCTGCGGTCCCCGACCCGCATGCCCAGCGTGGGGATTATGGGCATAACCATTCAGGGGAGGCCTATGTCCAGCAGTGGACTGTAACAGGCTGATAATGATAGAACATTAGTAGTAGTACATATTAGAACATTAATAGTAGTATTTTTCTTACGATTCTTTTAATGGATTCTTATAAGAAATTATTACACTATTTTAAGAAAGCGCCACAAGCGTGATCTTAAGTTAGTCATCTCTTCGATTTAGGAGATATCAATGTCACTTGCGTATATGGTAAGACTCAGTTGCCAAGCTTCGGTCGAAGTTGTGAGGATGACAGTGCACCCTGGAGCGAAGAACCTAACCTGGCATCTAAACTTTTAAGAGTTGCAAGGCATCTGACTCAGAGAAAGGCTTGAAGTAGAACTCTGCAGTTACCATTCAAGATCTTAGTGTAGGGTGGAGTGCTCATTATTAGTGGTATGCCATAAAACATTCATTTTACTACCTATTTTATAGGTGCATTTAATAACAGGTTTAGACATATTCGTTAAACTTTAAGAAGCATTATTCACTTTGACAATGGCGAAGTTATAACGAAAATAATTTATTTTGTCTGTATTATACCTCAAGGTCTTTTATCGTTCGTTCTCCGGTGCATTTACGACCATAGTGATTAGCAGGAGAATGTTTAATACTTATGCCGCCTATACGGTATTATACTTAGATAGATCACGTCTGGAACATTCGATTGTATTATTGCAATATATCAACATATAGAATGTTCAGCAATAAGTGTTCATCAGTATGATAATACCTGCCGTCACTCGCTCATTATTTGATATATTATCGAGTCACTTTCGCAGAGTTAAATACACGCTAAGTACTTACTAACAATCACCATAAATACTCATACGAACGTGAGACCTTTGTCAGGTGAAGATGCTAATTTTGCATACCGATATAGAAATGGATGGTTCGGTGAATATGACACGAAATATACTTGTTCGTTTTGAACATTGACATGTTTAGGACATAGGTTTTTATGATATCAACGTAACATCACTCCTATAATCCCCGAAGAGGTAGGCAGAGGAGTGCAGTACAGTCCCACGTTTCACCAGTTACGTTCACGTCCAACTATGGAATAGGTGGTGAGTCTATTGCTATACACCGGGCACAAATTCGGACTCCAAGCCACTACTAGAAATTTATACTAGAAAATGTAAGTTAGAAAAATCCAATAGTACCCGACCCGAGATTTGAACCCAGGACTTTTCGATTGGCAGTCGCGCTTGCAACCAACACGACTAACGAAGCAGTCAATTTTATGATATCATTCATCAAATAATAATGACGAGGTATCAATTTCGTATCGAAGTGTCTCGCAGTAACTTTTATATATTTATTCAGTGTACATTTAAGGCTTTGGCCAAAGAAGTTGTGCGTGGGACGTAAAAAGCGACTCACCCGCAGTGATTTAGCTAAGATAAACGGAATTCGATAAAAACGAAGTACTGCAAAATGTGTTGGTTTATGTACCTTGTTTTATTTTCAATTTAGCTTTGTACTGGTACACGATGGACATATACGACTTGCATTAACGTCGTTAATTGATAATATGTTTAATTATTATTAAATCAACAGGCCAGGTCCCTTACAGGGTTGACAGAGAGCACACAATATCAAATATCTCTAAACATCCAGAGGTGCTTCCTCTACATTCATCACTCTCTTCATATTCGCACTTGGGTTTCGGAAATTATGGTTTAATTATATTTTAGAGTAAATTCCAAAGCATATAAAACAAACTTTAAGATTTAATGTTGAACTCCCAAGACATTGCAAAGGGCATATTGCGTTTCGCGCAGAGCGCAGGCCCCGAGACAGGCTAATGGAAGCTGTAAGCGCTCAAATGAATATCTCTATTGCGTTACATGCTGCAGTGGTGAGCAATCTCGGAAATTAATTATACTTAAGAATGGTCCCGAAGGAATGAATAAAACATTTAATAACACTGCATTCAAACAATAGCTAAGGAGGACCTTTTGGAAACATTTTAATGTCAAAATAATAAAGTAAACACATACATAAAACACGTTATGTCTGTAACGGTTGAGATATTTGGCTGTCGGTGCTCTCTGCCTATCCCGTAAGTTACCTAGCGTGAAGAGATAATAATAACAAATATATAATATAATAATGTAAGTAAATAATTATTTTTTTACGACATATTTTTTTGTTACGATTTGGTGTCCAATAAAGATGGTATATTGAATAGTAAATGAAACTTTAAACCGGCACGTTATAGCCGTTAGGTTCGAAACAAAATCCGAAACGATGGTGAGATCAGAGACAAATAGTCAACGTGCATTCAATCAGGCGAGCGGCTTATTGTTTCCTGATTGTATTGCAATGATCCGCTTCGATTCAAATCTAAATAGATTTTATGTTAATTCAACGAGCGCCCAGAATAAAGACTAGTTCAGAGCAGCCACGCGGGCAGTAATACAGGAAATGTCCGAGCTGCATCCACCCCGAGGCGCGAGCCATCTATTGAGAAGCAATTGTTGTATGAGCTATAGAACAAGCAAAAGGCGGTCGCCATCTTTGCCAAGGGCTTTTAATTGACAATGGATTGCACTCGGCACAGATTCGCCGCTTGATAACGTTTCACCTTTAACCTTCCGTTAAATGTACATATGTATATGTGAGGGGAGTCCCGTTCGTCGATTGATTGCCTAATTTGTTGTAAACAGTTCATCTCATACATCGTCTGCTACATGTTTACGTACGTTATTACTGAATCGGATGATCTCAGCCGAGATTTACAGTTGGTCAGATGCAACGATAAATTAATGTGCGGTCATTATTACCGTGTACGCGGTAAGTCCACGACTAATCAGCGTAGTGGCAACTTGACAGTGGAAACATAGCTTTAAATAATCGTTTCGCTGATTGCCCATATGTTAGTGAAATGTAACGTCGAGAGATGTATTAGACTGACATGAGTGCGAATGCAATTAGGCGGAAGATGCATTTAGCCCGGACCACACGCCGCCACCTCGCCACGTGTTCAATCAACAACTTTCAAGGTCCTATCTCGGATTGAGGGTAGTTAACATTTTATTGTGCAATTGCGACGTTCGTGAGGCAAGAATGTTAATCATCTTTCATGTTTACGATATTTTTTATTAAATTTCCTAAATTTTTCATACAGAGGAAGGTAATTATGTATGTTTAGTGACATCTGTTCGAAATGCATATTTTGAAAAAGTATTTTAACAATAAATAAATAACAAATGTCACTTTAAAGACAGCAATTCAATCGTGTCTCAATTATAAAAGGGTCATTACAGACCACACGCTTGTGAATATGACGAGAGCGTAAATTGCTTGGTAGACGTAAGAAAAAAAACCTTGACAGTGAAATGCGCAGATTTTTATCATTTTTGTCGTAAAGAAACGAGTCTTAGTGCATTCGCGGTCAAACGAGACATTAGAAATGCTCATGACGTTTAAAAAGTATTCTAGTTCATATTAGGTCGCTTTATGAGCGCGCTTCAAAGGAAAGGCGGCAAGAGAGTCGTCGTGTTGTATGCAGAGAGCGGCATATACGTAACACGGCTTGAATATGAATATGAGTCGTTGTCGGGCTTTGTGTGAACATAATTGGATATTCGCGGTAAGAGGTTGATCCGAAAGAGAGATATAATATGTTTCGTGAGCGCACAGGAGGCGGCGTTATCAAGTGGACATCCAATGTTATCGCAGCGCGACATCGTCGTACCGGGTCGCTTTTTTTACGCGTGCGCGGTGCGGTGGGCAGTAATGGCGTCCGTCCCAACGGGATTCACGCGCCGACATCGTTTCGCGTCTCATCGTGCGGCCGCAATACATCGCTCTACTTAAATTACGTGCGAGCTTGTTCCGGTAAGCTATCGCGATAGTATAAAAACTTCGCTGCTCCCACCCCAGACCCGGTTACTCGTGAGAGCTTTTCGAATCGTCTTCTAAATGTGTAAAACCAGATGCGTTCGCAATTTGAAAGTATTGTTCTTAACGAACGAGTATTGTTTCGCAATTAATAGAGCTATCATTTTAAATGAAACTGCTGTGACAGCCAATTAATTAAAGTTAAATAGATTTCAATAGAAAAAAATCTGTTACCCAGTTCGATCGCACGATAACACTGCATCATGATGAATAGCGATAGGCGCAGATCAAATAGCGTCGGTAAGCGATCGATCGTCGCTAACGGTAATTGAACAATGATGCGACATTCATTTCATTTTGAAATTTCCAATGTAATTATTTACGAGACAAATAATGTTGTTGTTGATGTAGTTAACGTGTGATTCCCAAAGTGTGAAGATCATTTTAGAGGATAACATGTACAATACCGGCAGCTACTCACGCAGGTGATCCCGCGCAGAACGGACCACTTCCGGTCTTTAAATCGTAATACCCGAAATACGGTGCGCGAAGACAACTGAAGTTCATTATCACACAATGACACCGCTACTCTCCCAGCTAATCAAACGAACCGCATTCGCATGGCTGATTTATAATCTAGCAACACAATCTTTATTTTAAATGAAAGCAAAATAGGCCTTATGGCAACTAGTACTGTGTAATTTCATTTACGAATGTAAAAGTAGAGAGAATTAAACACAGCGAATGAAATAGTTCATTAAATACCTTTTATTATAGTAATAAAACGTCAGTCGAGAAGGAAATGTTTCGCATCAATAAAAGTCAAGTAATGTATTAACGGTTCATTGTATCAATATCGACCTACATTGCGTGTAAGCTCTTAACACCATTCAATTTGACAGTGTTCTCATTCCGATGTTTTATTTTTTTATGAGTTGGAGCTAAGAGATCGGTGTGCGATAACGATGTCTCGCGAAGTAGGCAGTGATAAATTTAGCCGGTAACGCATGTGGGCCGGCGGCGCGCTGTCGTCTCGGAGGAAAGTGATCGTTCAATATATCAAAAGTCGAAAACTGAACGGGAGCGCTGCGTGCCGGAAGACGCGACGCACCGTTATCGCATTAGCGTTTTTGCATCGGTGCGACAGGAGTGTGTCGCCGTCCTGCGCGCCGCGAAGCCAATCAATTACATATTAGCTTAATGTGATGAAGATGGCCGCCTGCAGCTTTACAACGTCAAGCATTTGCATGGTGTGAGAAAAACAGCAGACCGTCGCTGGTCTGACTAAGACGATGAACTTGGGATTCTTGGTTGTAATCACTTTCGTAGTCCAAGATTCAAAACAGAATCAAAATTTATTTCGTTATGTGACAAATCGATAGTGGTCAATTGTTTGATGAGGAAAGCGTGTTTTAATTTAAAAATCTGTTTTTCATCTTATTGTATAAAATATTTAGGTATCGCTCTCAGTTCGTCAGCACTGATTTAGAATACACTGGTATTCGGTGTTCGCACAAGAGTCGAATGTAATTGGCGGCGCTTATACCAGTAGGTGTGGAGAGGCCAGAGCTCGGGGAGGCAGGAACAATAGTCGCGTGAGCGGTAGGCGGAGGCGGGCTCGTGCGCGCCGCTGGCCGGCCGCCCGCCCTCTCCGCATCGCCTTTCAAATAAATATATTTAGACTATTTATGTTCTAACTACTATTGTTTACGACTAACGCCAACGATATACTAGTCTTCGTTATCGATACGAACGGAATATTTGCATTGCATAAAGATTCATGCTCAGTACCTGTGTTTGTTTGGGTCTTATTATTTGGAACGGATTTAGAATTAAAAGCATGAACAACAGTGCTTGTAAGTAAGTTCATTGAATAACTTATTAACAAGGATCATGGTAGAAATAATAGTAATACATTTAAAAAAAGCTTTTTATACCGTATGAAATATAAAAAAAATTTGGTATACTATCTAAATATTATCTAAGTTTACTTTATCATTAATTAAGATATAACATACTAAACAGA
>DWEH01000155.1:0-13797 GCA_018245815.1 Apyrrothrix aesculapus | reverse complement strand
ATTTTATATTAAGTACTGTATTACTTAAGTACGGTGTTAGCATATTAGAACAAGGAAACAATATGGTATCCCTAGTTGAACTTTTTACATTTCTTTTTAGATTTCTAATGATCTAATTTCATTGATAATGATAATGAAATTTGATGATTCTGGGTTCAGTCCCGGGTCGGGTAGTATATTGGATTTTTCTAACTAACATTTTCTAGTTGAAATTTTGAATAGTGGCTCGTAGTCTCGATTTGTGCCCTTGAAACATAGATTTCAATTAGCAGCTAAAAATTCGATGAATAACACGTGTTTTCGAAATAAATGCTTTGCAATCTACATTGAATATCACGCTATGTCCAGGTCCGGAAGGGTAGTTCAAAATTGAGAAACGCTATCTGCACTGTGCTTAGCAATTCGGTAAGTGGTCGGAACGCTTTCAGACCAATATAAATTCCAATTAACCAAGCAAAAAGACCAAAACAGAATCTGATTAAATTCATACAATAGGCCGCGGTACGCTAGTAAAATACACGCAACGATCTCTATTTCAGATGGTGACCATAGATTATAGATGATACAATAATAGACAATATTCTCATGTTCATTGATTTTTTTTATATTTCAGATATATGACAAATCGGCATTCAGACCACCGGATATTGTGGCCAGAGTCATAACCATCCATATTTAGTGTTATTTCTGTACACAAAGTACATATGTATATGTAGATGTATTACAACTCCTGAGAGCTAAGTTCGAACGCCTCGTGACCCAACCCGTATAAAGACTGAACCCTTCGAACAGGAACCACAACAAAGCACTAGTACTTAATGGGAGATGTACATAGTTATACCTAGATGCTGTGCTGGTCTCACATAAACCTCAATCGATAGGTTTTACCACCGTCTCTCTTTACACTATACTCTCACGAAAGTTCTCTGTGTTATAATGGCTATGTACACGGTCATATCATAAAGAAGAACACCAACATCCAATTCCAAAACAGATAATTAAACTCAGAATTGAAATATCCGCTAAGACAGAAATTGAACCGGGACGCTCGTCAACAGAAGACTAGGATGGTGGTAATTCTACCAGATACGACGTCACAGGCGTTATCAAAACAGGATGCATCTTCGTATATTGTTATAAACACAGATCATAACTGTATGCTTATAATGAAAGAAATCCTGTCCCCTTTTCATGACTAAATATGACATGTGTCTGTAACACATGTGACCAAAAATAGGTGACATACAAAATTGTTAACAAGAACATTGTTTACAGTGGTTTGGTGACCTACTTAACAAATATGGAAGAATACCTTATTATACCGTGACCATATCATCAATATGTTCTTTGAAAATCCTTATTTTCACACCATATCTCCCGAGTACCCCTTCTCAAAAAGGTCTGCTCTATGCCCAAACCTCAGTCGCGCCACTCAATGCGAAGGTATTTCCAATTACTCTTGAATCCTTCCATTTTCCCTCTCCGGGAATTTTATTAAAGCTGTCCCTTTCTTGTCGGCTGCAAATTTGGCGGTGCGAGCGAGATATTGTTGAGGTTGTGCAACTCGCGAGTTAATTTCCATTCGCCCGCGGCCATCGTCTCCGCTCCACCTTTCATACGTAAATTGAAAAGGTAAGCCAACTATTTTGATATGAGATCTTCCTGTATTATTACTGCGGTGTTGCTTTAAGCTTATTAAAGTTTCGCTATTAAACGTTTCGTGAGTACATGACCAAATTATACACCACATTATATATACCGGCTTAACTCGCGTATGGTTTTGTGCGATGGATCGACTAGTTTTAAACCTATCCAAAGTGTTTTTGCAGGAGCTTTCGCTGATTTCAGCGACCTGGTTCGCGAAAATGTGGTTGAATAAATAAAATTGATTACACTTCTAGTAACAATTTTAAAAAATTTATAACGTTTCAAATTCATATCTATTACTGACGTTGTACACTAACTTAGATTATTTTACTGTGAAAACTTATACAGTTCTGGTACGAGCAGATATTGTTATTTCGATCGAGTCCCTGAACTAGTTTTTAAGAGTTTGAAGACAATTTCTTAACATCACTGCTATCCACACGCTTCCATGATCCTTAAAAATTAAATCTTATAAATCAAATTTTGGATTCCATTTTAGTACCTTATCGTCGCACCGGTTTTCTGATTAGTGTACACAAGAGTTCCTCTGAAGGGCACGGTAAACACTTAATCCCGTCTCCAATGTACTTAAGGTACTGTCCTTTTGTAGGTCCAGAAGTCGTTGGTCCAAGTAGGGCATAAAACTGACCCTCAGTTAAAGTTAACGATACTGCCAGCCATTTCAATTAAACACGGCTTGAGTTATATCTTGGATGGATTAAAGAAGCCATAACAAGACAGTGGGCTCAAATTCTGCTTTTGGTTTTGAAAATTACGCCACATTTTTGTCCACAACAAGTAAAGAATACATGTATTAATAACTGAAAACAGAGACACTTTTTTGAAGATGGAATATTTCTTACTCATTATTAATATGTTGACTTTCAGCTTGCGTAGTCATCTGGCATGTTTGTTAGCAGTTAGTGACGCTGAATGCTTTTAATATGTATTCCGTACATGTACATATAAACTGGGTACATTATGTATTATATTATTATTAGATTGAATATTTTGTAGATTGCATTAAAAGCCTGCATAAACATTAATAGCAACACATTAAAATTGTAGGAATTACGAAAACCATTTTATTTTAAGGCGTCACGGAAGTAACCAAAAACGTCTATGGAATTTAAAAAAAAACCTACAACTGTTTACAAATGATTCCCCATAGCAGTGTCAAAGTCCCATGCTGATAGGTTTAATGATTGTGAAATTGTGCAACCACATTTTTTTTTAAATTTAATATAAGGAATTATGTGAATTATATTCATTAATTCACTCGGTGCTCTCTGCCAAACCCGTCAGGGACCTGGCGTAAAGATATGTATGTATGTATGTATAATTTTCAAAATCTATTTCACGTAGTCATAGTGTTATACACTGTTACGTAGTCTGTACAGTCGCAACACTACTGTAGATATAGAGAATGAAACCGAGTGTAAAGTTCATATAAAAAAAAAGAAGAGCTGAACTGTTGAATGATAAATGTAAACGGAATACAAGAATGTATTTTGTCTGTCATTGTGGGTAAATAATTATCTGTAAAAAGTTATAGTTCTAATTGTAAATTGCTTTAAGACAATTGAACCTTCTCTCCGTAATCTGCTCTGTGTATGATGTTCGCTTGTTTGTCCTATTGTAAAATACCAAATCCTATCACGATTACTCTTGTAAATTGGATTCATTTATCAAAATACCCCATATAAACACAAAAAAGACTAAGGCCATTCTCATTTTAAACGACGATATAACAGTAGAAGGATAAAATATTGTCGATAATAATGATGATTACGTCTAACAAAGTCACCCCCTATACCATAGTGGGACGTAAACATAAGTGGTGAAATGTGGTGGAGTGTACTACACTTCTTTGCTTACATCTACGGGGATTACAAGCGTGATGTTACGTTACTTACGACAAACAACAAAAATATTTCATAAATTCTGTTTTTTTGTAATTATTGCCTATACAGTGTTTTTTGTGTTGTATTTATTTCGTTAAGCATTACAAGCTTTTTGATGTATGCTGTAAGCTTACAATATTGAACTTTACAATTAAAAAAATTAATTTCTGTTTACTGAATTGAGTGGCGTTGTTCACAAAATTACTTTTTCGCCCGGGTACAATCCACCCCGCAGTTATAACGTACAAAGACACAAAACTCTTTCATGTACAGCACTGTACTGTGCTGGGTGGATGCAATGTGTTCGGAGTTTGACCGAGTTTCGCCCTCTCGTGTTTGCTTAGGACCGAACATCACAATTTCATCAGAGCACCCTACCATATATCGACGTGTACGAGATAAATGAATATACCATAGACAAAAGCTGCTTCAGTTTTATTCTTTTGTTCCAAAGATAAAAATAATGAATCGATTTTTTTTTTTCCTTTTTTTTAAGTGACTTTGCATTTTTATCTGTAGCACATCTAAAATTGACCTATGTACAAATAAAAAAGGGCTATCTAATATTAAAGTGCCCTGCACACGAACATATTATTCAAAACACCTTGGTTAAACATTCAGCATCACACATACATAATTATTTTTCGCGAAATTGTCATTTCGTTACTACTTAATGCAAGTGACCATTGAAATGTCATGTAATACATTATTTCATTAAACCATCAACCATAAAAACAATTATAGTAATCATGTGTTACTTTTTGTTATTTGCTTAAAAAAATATTCTTTGTTATTTGCTTCAAAAACGTGTTCACCTATGTGACACGCCCATTGCTAATATTGCAATTTTTCCGTTGTAAAGTCTATACAAATCCAACATAATTACGTATATTGATAGTTATACGTTATATATATAATAATGAAAGATTTTCAATCACAACACCGAGCCATCACAAGTTGTCTACATGAAGAAACTTTCGAAACGACACTCGCGCCGGGTGTGAGCGTACGCAGAATGGGTGTAGAGTCGTAAAGTGGTTTTACGAGGTTCCATCATCAAAGCGTCAGCCAACTTTGATTAGTTAAGGATCTTTGAAGACCAACGTTGCCATTACAGATGTAACATCAGATCGCATCAAGCGACTACGTCCAGTTGAATAGATTTTTCCACTACTGAGGGAAGCCTAGACTACAGATACTTACTCGTAGCTAATAGTAGAGGTCACAACTTGCTTTTTAAATTACTATGATTATTATTATATCGTTACGCCAGACGCCAGGTCCTATACTTACTTACGCGGTAGGCAGAGAGCGCAGAATGCCAAATATTATATTTTAAAATTTAAATAAAAACGTAATATCCCGCCTATAATCCCCGAAGAGGTGGGCATAAAATAGTAGTAGTTTAATCATAAACACGTATAAAAATAGTCACAAGACATCAGGTTATAAAAATAATTAATAAATTATAACCAATCTGAATTCTTTACACCAATCTCTCTAATTCTCAACTCTTTTAAGAGTACATTAGTCTCATATACATTATCATACCTAAAGACTGCGCTGAAATGCCTTATATCTGCCGAGGACCCACTTTAAATCGCAACATAACGACACGTCTGCTGAATAGCAGCAAAAATATATACAACAGTATTGCGAATACAAACTGCAAACAAATGTTTAATATCACCAAAGAACAATACTGGGTTCTTGTAGACAAATAAATCTTAATATACAAGTAAGTTTAAAACATTAAATAGAAATGCCTTTCTGCCCCAAATCCGCGTGAAATGTCGCATGTGCTGAATGAATATGAGCGAATACTGAACGAGAATGAGCGAGGAGTCGTAAAGTACTTTAACGGCGCTCTACCATCAAAGCATCACCTCGCACAGATAAAATACCACATCGAATGATACTTAGTATTTTCATCCAACATACGTGCATTAATGACAATGAAAACTGTAGTACACAGTAAGCCATCCATGACCACGTCTAACCACTAAACCAACAAGGCAATCAGTCATGAAGCGTTGGAGATATCTCTACAACATAGTGATATAAAAGAGGGCGATAATAATCATCATCATCGTCGGCCGAAGTCCACAGCTGAACAAAAGCCTCCCTCGAGGGGTTTTTGCCTATAATCCCCACGCTGAGCATGCGAGCTGAGAATTGCAGAGCACGATTTCGCGCACCACGATAATGGATAGTGTCAATGTCTTAACTGTTTAAATAAAGCGCCTAAAATAAAATTAATATTACATCTTCTACAAACCCAAGTACTAAATCGAATTTTATTTTACAAAATAATTTTTATGTATTGACTTCCATACACAGGATACAGGCTCGACTTTATATACCAGCTTATTATTATTAATATCAAAAACATTACATACAAACATAATAAAATGGGAAACGAAACAAAAGTAGCGGCAGATTTCTAGGCTTTTGAGCGTGAATATTAAAACAGGAAAAAATAATTTTAACATTTTTACCTATTATTGTTTTCATCATCTCATTTTACTTTGTAGTAGGTAATGTACCAAATAGCCAGCTAATAACGCTATCGCTGTATAAGAGCTGTCTGAACAAAGCTTTGGGCAATTTGTATATAATGACATTATAAAATAAATGCATGATTTTAATCTCCACGCCGGCAGCGCATCGTAAACTGTTTACGAGCGCAGACCGAAATGCTCTGTAATTCATAAGAGATAGAGGTTTTTGTCTTGGACAATAAAAACAATAAGTAAATATCTTAGAACATATATCTTTTTAAAATAATAGTGTTACAAGTCCCAGATTTCTGAGTTCGAACTATTGTCGATAACTAAGTATCATGTGCAAACGTAGGGTAGGACGGCCACCAGCTAGTTGTGACGATATACGCAAAGTGGCTGGCAGCCGTTGGAAACGAAGACCTGAAGCTCGAGCTCAGTGACGTGCTATTGGAGAAGCCTGTATCCAGCAGTGGACGGGAATAGGATGATGATGTAATATCATTAATTTTTAAGCCACATAACACTTGCTGTAACGGTGAAAACATCGTAACGGAATCTGCGCATTTTTGAAATCTGTAAGGCGTGTCAAGTATGGCAACAGTGTTAACCCGCACCCGCAAAAAACGAGAATTAAGTGTCAACTAAGCACTACCAACCCGCACGTCTGCCAATCCACGTGGTCAGCGTAACATGCTAAGGCCTTAACCCTTCTCATTTTGCAAGGAGTTCCGTGGAACGAAAGAAGGTTTGATGATGCGTAACATGATCGCCACGCTTCGCCAAGCTTATGCCGACAATTATTGACACTTACAATGTATTCCGCTCGTGGATTGTTCCACAGACGGTAATTCAGCACAGCTATGAAACGCGTCAAAGAGTGTTGTGCCCGGCCCTCAGCTATTTGTGTTTTACGGCCCGCATTACACTGCGGCCGGAATGTGGTGCGTTGATTAGATATTACGGTGCAATAATTAACTGAAAAAATAACTGCGTACATAATATATGGAAAAGAAATGTTTCCAAAATAATAGAGGAAGGGCTGTTTGAAAAAAGCAAACTGATAGGTTAGGTTAGGTTTGGTAAGACTGTTTAGGTTTAGGGAGGCTAGGTTTGGTTAGGTTAGTTTAGGCCACAAATCATATTTAGTAATCCAGAAGGACGTAGGGTACACGTTTTGGGCTTGATAGAGAGAGAAATGGAGAAAGAGGATTGTTGGGATTTGTTTTTTGTTTTTGAGTCATTTTGAGAAATGTGTTTACAGAAATAATGTCACGTACCTACTCCTAGTAAGCCCTCTCGAGAACTATCTTGATTCATTAAACAGTGCACATGAATATTTTCTTAAGCACTAATCCTGTCAGTACTGAATGTCGACATTTATACATAAAACAATTAATCAAATCAAATATCAAATGTATCAAATCAATTAATGTATATCAAATGAATATTCCAAATACTATTGTGGTTCTAATATTAATGGTATTTATATTTAATTACTGCCTCGTTGGTCTAGTTGTTGCAAGTGCGACTGCTGATCGAGAGGTCCTGGGTTCGGACACCATTGGGTTTTTCTAACTCGAAATTCCTAGCAGTGGAACGGAGTCTGGGTTTGTGCCCGGTAACGACAATAGACTCACCCCCTATTCCATGGTGGGACGTGAACGTAACTGGTGAAAGTAAGAGTGTACTACACTTCTCTGCCTGCCTCTTCGGGGATTACAGGCCTGATCTTACTTACAGGCATCTGGTAGAATTAGGTTTAAATTTTAATATATATTTACAGTGGATACATTACATTACATTTGGGTACATTGGACACACCTATATATACATAGGTATGTATTATTTATCAATAACTATATAACATAGTCGTGAAATGCTACAGATAATCTTGTATGAAGCAAATTATCAACATTAATATCGACATTGAGTAATCAATATTAACTTTCACACACATATAATCACTTAAATCTGCACTTTCAAGTTTTATTTCTATTGGCCTGTAAATTGTATTATGTTAATTACCTTATGTAATCTATTCTTACGAGTTGTTTTGTAATTCACAAGTCTTTCGCGGGAGGGCACTGGTGACCTTTATTACAGGTTTGCTAAAAGCTTATTTCAGGCACCAGGCTCTCACTAAGTAAGGTTCACTGAATAGCACCGTGTAACTAGATGTAAGAATTGAATTGTAACTGCCTTAGTGAGAGCAAATAAATGAATTTTATTATTATTATTATATACTAAAGAAACAGTCCCATTTGTCCAAACTAACTTATATTAATCTATGTTGAATGGCAAAACATAAACTTGCCTAGTCACTACAACTTTTTTCACATCACATCTTTACTAATAAATAAACATTTATTCCAGTTTGCAAGTAAAGAACATAGAAAAGCTGTATTTTTGACACAAACAACATCGACACAGTTAAAGTCAATAAGTGAGATTATCACTAACAGTGACTTCACCCACTGTATCCTAATATCCTGTGTGAGCTTGGATGTGGTCTACTTGGAGCTGAATGAGAGTAAAGATGTCAGTGACGTGCTGGCATCTGGCAAAGCACCTGCGGAAGCTACAAAACAGCTGGAATCTATGCTGCTAACCTGGATAGGGAAGAAGGTATTATTGTTGTACACATATTTCAATCTATAAATTGGAAAAAAGTAGTTATCAAATGTATTGCATGTTTACTGGTCTCTTTGAACAGTGTTTTAGAAAAATTGGCCAACAACAGTCACTAACAATTTCATTTGATCATTATTAGCTCAAAGTGAGGGTAAAATTTTGTTTTGTTTTCAGCAATGTGCAGTAGAAATTGTATACATTCCAATATTTACTATAACACCAACCAATGTGGTGTTTCTCACTCCTCCATACCAGAAGCTTTACCCAACATTCAATGGCAAACTGATCCCTGAATCGGCATCCATAGACCTGTATACATTGAACAGTGAAGAGAGATCGCTAGTGAGAAGACTGGCTAGTGGCTTGAACAGTTTGTTCGAAGCTATGAACATGAAGGAAGAAATCTTTTATATAGGCACCTTCAGTTCCCTGATCACAGGTGTGTTGATAAACTCACCTGTGTATGCTTCCAGGCGAAGGGTATGTTAATCATTTATTATTTATTCACTCTTTCAAGTAAACTTTATAGAATAAGTGTTAATTAATTTCCACATTTTCTTGGTTTCCTATAGAATTATAGAACTTCTCTATGAAATAATAACTATATCCATTGATCATTTACTTGGCCTCAAATATCAGACTTTGGGTCTATCATAGTTAGTAACACTTTGTTAATCGATGGTTATAGGAGCAATATGTTTATACCTATCATCATCATCGTCATCATCAGCCTATTGCAGTCCACTGCTGGACATAGGGTCCCCGGAGCTGTTATGGCCATAATCCCTGTGTTGGGTATCTGAATTGGGGATCATGGATCGATTATACTTAATGTTTCTGTTAAATAGCTGTTTTTGCAATACCATGGTTTGTTAGTGATCGTACAGGAGTAAATTAAAATTTGAATCCAATATATTGGTAGTGCATAACACTAAGTATATAGACTTCAATGATTATGTAATACAAGGGTCAGCTGAAATAATCTGAGTGTAAAGTACCTGCAGTTGTGAAAGTTAACTGAATTGTTGATGACCAATTCTAGAATGTCTAATCATTATTATATTAGTATTACTGTTGGCTGGTGTGAAATGAGTTATCGGCTACAAGCAAGTAAGTGGGAGAGTTTCTTTCCGGTTGTTAGACCCTAAATTGGGAAACATTGGCTGAAGAACCCAAAAGTGGTTTACAAAGCCCAGTCTGGAGAGCCCTTACCTGTAAGATCGCTTTTGGTAGTCACAACTCTCAGACATTAGGACACAATTGGAAAGATGACAAAAGAGAAGAATTAGTATCATAGAATTCATCATAAAGTCTTTCTTTAAAAAAACATATTATTTAGATTGTTTTCTATATTTTTTAAAACAGGGTTAGAGGTTATCTATAGACCCTCATAATATGTGATTTTGAGTGTTCCATGTAGAAGCTAACTATGCTTTTGATGAAGACTTTTAAAAGTTTTCAATGTCCATTAGTTTTTAAAATCACCATCATTGATTGATCAGTTAAATTGATATCTAATTCATTAACTTAATTTAGCCTAATACATGTCAAATTTGATAGAATAGGTGGAATTGTGTTTTCAGAACTGTTCGAATCCAGTGTCACTGGTTATGGTAGACCGTACCTTGGATCTAGCCGGTGTGACAAGTCACTCCATGGAGTCCGTACTTGACAAAGTGATGGCTGCACTGCCTAGATTTCCAGGACATTCCAATGATGTTGCAGTCGACATGTCTTCCATTTGCGAAGCCAATATGTAAGTTTATTTAATCTTTGTATTATTCAATGTTAGGTATAATCTATCCTTTATTGGTCCTGTTAACACTACACTGCTAATGATGGCAATAAAAATATTAATTCATAAGAATTATAATATTGTCTGCAATCTTATATATTAATATGTGAAGCATCGAACGTCGTGCCCCTTTTTACGAAAATTTGGTGAACGGAAGAGTATGACACTTGGCACGGTTAAAGTTCACATGGAGCATGACTGCAGAAAACTAATATTTTCTTATATAATGCGTTATAAATACCTTATTTTAACAAAAAATAAATTACGCATACTGCGGCACACACACTAATATAAACACTGTAACAACACGTCAGTGTTCCCAAAACAAATAGTGTTACATCTATATATTTGTGTGTGTCAAATGCGTTGTAACTTCACAAAACGCAAGCAGAGTTGCCAATTTGAGGGGAATTCCCTGAATTTTGACGAATTCCAAGTCAATTGGGGGTTAAAGTAAGGATGAGTTTTGTGCGGGGAAACATATTGATGTGTACTCTTCAACATAAGTACTTCAATAACGTTCGTATTTGAAATTTTATAAATTACTCTCTAATTTCGATCGCTACTGGACCACTAGTATATATAATTCGCCAATGTGGGCATGGATCTTATTTAGAAATTCTAATCTCATCTTGCTGTTTTTAGTAGTCAATTTGAGTATCTGGAAAACTGAAAGTGCCACAATGAGTATCAATAATTTAAGACAAGAGTAGACAGAGGTGATGTAACAATTTTTAATTTTTTCTTTTTATAACATAAATGGTTATATCCATGTGTCTCCTCCTTTCGAAGTTGCTTGAATTATGTCTAAAAATGCCAGTATATTAAATTGTTATGTTCAAGGGGTCTCATGGCACTGAAATGTATTTAAGTTCTTATTACGGTAAATGTACAAATTACTAATATAACAACTTCATCAACTTACATCATCAATTCTCAACGAAACATTCGTTTGAAGGTATCTACTAATTAGTATGTCATCTGAGGCACAGAAAAACAAATGACATGTTTCCACTTAATATCTCATTTGTTTAATAAAAGGTTTGTGGTCTATTTAAGAATTTATTCCTAAATATCTATACTCCTGTTTATAACGTTAACCCATCATTGATGTCTGTATTTGGACATCAATACAAATAAACCCTTCTCTCTGGGTAGTTTAATTATTCTTGAAACAGACATTTTGGACATACATTTTGAACTCAGGAGGAATAATGTTTTATTAAAAATATAGTTACTATTTTTTTATTTTTCAGTCTCTCCCATCCCGATGATATTCAATTAAGTCCTGGATGCCTATACCATGCCAATGATGATTCCTGCATTCAAACATTTGATTACATGATCAACAAATCCCAAAAGGAGGTTATGTTCGATTTGTACAACAAACTATCCAAAATCGATGTGCAAAGGTCACCAAGTCCCAAAACTCTAGTCAAAGTCACTCCACAAAGTGTTGAAAAGATTATAGTAGCATCCAAAGGTAAGTTAATAATAAAAAATTATGTCAAACTCACTGTATTTATATACAACATAACATGACGCCTGTAATCCCTGAAGAGGTAGGCAGAGGAGAGTAGTACCATTCCACATTTCACCAGTTACGATTACGTCCCAATATGGAATAGATGGTAAGTCTATTGCCATACACCGGGCACAAATCCAGACTCAGAGCCACTACTAGAAATTCTAATTTTAGAAAAATCCAATGGAACTTCACCCGGGATTTGAACCCAGAACCTCTCGATCGGCAGTCGCGTTTGCAACCAACACGACGAACGAGGCAGTCATATGATAACGAGGCATAAATATTACATATTTTCATTTAATTTACGTTATTTACACTACATATTAATTATCTATTGCTAATGTATTACTGCGTTCTGTTTTTAAATTGAATTGTCCTGTTTTTTTCATCTTTAATTCCTAGTATTAGAAATTTGAGATTGGCAGCCCTAATTTTATCATATATTTCATATTCATGGTAGCTGAGTTATAAAATAAATTGTAATTTAAACTTACAAACTTCTGCTATGAGATTGAAAAACGTATAGAACTACAGCTTCCCGTGAACTAGACCATCAACGATAGAATTTTTAAGATGCCTTCGAAAACTTTTTAGTAATATAAAAACAACTTCATTATTATTAAACTTTACAAGAAACTGGTTTAAAACATACCAGCACTTTGCACTTGGGCAACATGGTGAATCCATCATTTCCGTGGTATAGATACTGTTTGATAGCCAAGCGGTACTTCTGATCTCTCTGCAGGTATTCATCACCTATTTTGACCACCTGTTCTGCTACCCTCTGACCCGCCAGCTTCGAAGGGTCGAAAGCGAAGGCTACACCTGCTACCTGTACATTTACAGTGAAAATTGTATAAAAACAGTAAATGGCGCATGCAGAATGGTTATATATTTTATTGTGATTTTATAAATGATGTGAAGGTAATGTTTTAACACAAAATACAATAAACACGGATTTATATCGCATTCTTATAGATCACCACAAATTAGACATAAGCTGATAATATGAAACTAGTAATTTCAAGATTAAAAAAAAAAACACGTATTTGTTAGGCAATGGATGTGTTAGCTCACCTGTGGGAACCTCCCCTCTAGGCTGGGATATTTGCTCACAGAGTTCTCCAGTACCTCCAAGACGACGGTCCCTGATGCCTCAACCACCACAATAGGGTCCCGCATGGGAATGATGGTGGACAGATCTCGAAGTGTAAATTCACCTGCCGCATGGACCTGAATGGATGAGCAGTTCATATATTTCGGTCTTTTATCACTCTACCGTCTTACAGATTAGTTGAGATACAGATTGGTGTGGCAGGCTGTAGAGAGTTTATTTTGTTAGTCCTCGAGGCCCCACAGATTTTAAGAATATGTAGCAAACTATTAAAATGAGAATTATCCGTGTCATATTTTTGGATCAGCTTTAGAGAAACTTAAAAAAACATAGGACAATGCAAGACAGTTATCAGGTTTAGTTTATCCTGGGAGCAGACACAGTTTATTTATTTATT
Organism: Apyrrothrix aesculapus; assembly: GCA_018245815.1. Classification (NCBI taxonomy): domain Eukaryota; kingdom Metazoa; phylum Arthropoda; class Insecta; order Lepidoptera; family Hesperiidae; genus Apyrrothrix; species Apyrrothrix aesculapus. The sequence continues at coordinate 277 of DWEH01000155.1, read as the reverse complement.
CTGTTAAATGTAGCTTACCTGATCAGATCTAAATGTTCCAGAATTTAGAATGACCAAATCAGCCCCAGTAGCTGCCAGCAAGACATCACACACCCAGTTTCCAAGATTGCACTCCTGACGTCTAATGCATGAAAACCTTCCTTCGAGAGGTACACAAAATTTACCCAGCACTTCATCCATTTTTCCCTCTATCATTGCTGCGAAAGAAAAGTTTTGAATTAATCTTATTTCAAAACTAAACAGTCATTCAAATACTGACTGTCCCTTGCGCTACCAA
>DWEH01000154.1:0-13798 GCA_018245815.1 Apyrrothrix aesculapus | reverse complement strand
ACATGATGCTGTTCCAGTTGCTGGATTAATAATTGACCGTCTTCTTGGAATGCTTCCAAATTTTGGAAATTGTATCTGCTCGTAACTGTATCTACACTCCTCTGCCTACCTCTTCGGGGATTAGAGGTGTGATGTCATATTTTTACGTTTTATGTGCTCGTAAACACCACTGATTGTTTTTTCAGTGTACATTGTTTTTTATATTATTGCTTATTTTGTTTCTTTTTTATGTATAGGTACAATGGGTGTGAAGTAAACAAAGGTTAAAAACATTGGAACACAAATAAACTCATGAAATATAAAATGAGTAGTTTCTTTTAAAACATTTATGCACACAATTTTTACGTGTAATACTCGTACATATATAACTTATAGGGAATTTATGTATTAAGCAACCCCACTTAGACAAGTGCAATAGTAATGAAAGCTACCAAATATTCATAAGTAAGCGATTCCTACGAGAGTCAGAAAATTCGAGGCGAATTGTTTGATTCGGCGTATTTTTCCACTTTCAATTTGCTCGTAAAATTCTGTACAACAGAAAATCGAAATGTTACTTTAATAGCAGCATTAGACATTTAAGTATTTAAATCAAATTGTATATGCAGATGCACATTTAATTATTATTTAAAGATAATAAACAAAACATAAAATAAAGAACGAACTAGCAAGTATTTGACCGCAGGGACGTGTCGTGAGACATGTAACTCGTTTCCCACACTTTTATACGGAAAATAAAAAAAAAAACGTATTTCACGCCTGTAATCCCCGATGAGGTAGGCAGAGGAGTGTAGTACACCCCCATGTTTCACCAGTTACGGTTACGTCCCATTATGGAATAGGTGGTGAGTCTATTGCCATACACCGGGAACTAATCCAGACTCTGAGCCACTACTAGAAATTCTAATTTTTTGAAAAATCGAATAGTACTCCACACTTTGAACCCAGGACTTCTTGGTCGGCAGTCGCGCTTGCAACCAACACAACCAACGAGGCAGTCGAAATACGAAAAATATGCAAGAATATTTAATCAAAGTATGTCTTGCAATTACACACATGCATGACAATCAAAGACTGCGTTAAGACGATGCATAGTCGGCTTTAACATAATTATATTGTACCATATATATTTCTAGCGGATTATTGCATAGTTGAATTTTATACCAGTATATATTTGTTTGGCTTCCCTATATACTGCTTACTAATTATAATTTCCCCATGTAGCAACTAACGAAGTCCTTCAATTGTGATAACACAAAACAATAAGCAGATAACGGGATTTTATGTTCAAGTATTCAATCAGTGTTACTATGTATATGAGTAGATGTATTTTTAATTTTAAAATTTAATTAAAATCATAATGACTTTGTTAAAAATGATAACACTCATAAAAATTAATTCCCTGCATATAAGAAGATACAAGTAAATTACATAATTTGTTTTAATAAATAAATATCTCTGTTAGAGTTCACGTACGAACATATGTTTTCAAATTAGGCGAAAAATTAGCTATGTTAACCAAATAGCTGACCATCAGACCAAACGCACATACTATAGATTTATTAATAGATACATGGATAATTGCATTCAGACACAACGCTCAGGCTGTTTGTCCTAGGCAGAATATTAGTTTTATCCTTGAATCGAACCCATAGCCTCCAGCTCAACAGTCACGGTCACTAACCACTAGAGTAACAAAAATATCAATATGATTTATACGAAAACATAGATTTATTTTTACGAAATAATTCAGTTCTGTCCAGAACTAAATGTTAATAAAGATAAAATAAACCGGTGGTTAAAATCGTAGGCAGAGATCCGCTCGTAATTGTAATGGCAATTAAATGGGTTGCAATAATTATTTTATTTGTTTGGATCAACAGTTTGTTGTTTTGTAGATTAAAGATAGAGTAGACGCTGGATGGCATAAATATTTTATCTTTATGTATGTACCGTGTTTGTTTATGTTTGTAGAACCAGGTTCAGAATTTAGTTTTCCGTTTGTTAATGTTTGTAGAAGCAGGTTCAGAATTTAGTTTTCCTCTCCAGGGATCCATGTGCTCAAATCCTAGCGTGCAATTCTTTCTTTACAAAATTATGACTGACTGTGACTGTGACTGTGAAGGAAAGTATCATGAGACAGCTTGCTCCCTTTAGAATGTCATATTATGTTCTCTAAGGCGTGTGAAGACTATCCACTCCTCACTTGACCAGCGTAACTAATTATGGCGTTAACACTCTCATTCCAAGAATAGAACCGTGTCTAACAGCGAGAGTATGAAAGTCGGTAGTGATAATGATGATGATGAAGTTTCTACGGCAGGTTTGTACTGCAAGCAAAAAAGTCGCGATTCCCCCCTCCCCCCTCTTTATGGTTCACCCTTTTATCAGTCTATTGAGTACATGATTTTCTTTTCCGAATTAGAAGGCCTCAGTCTATATTTTACCAGTCTGTTCAAGAGTGAGCTGACAGAAAACTAATAGGTGCGCGAGTTTTTGCGATGATTTCCTTCAAAAATATGGTGATTGATATTTAATCTTAGAATAATTCGTGAAGTCATTTGATTCTTTGCATTTGATCCTCAAATGTAATAAACTGGTAGTCTAAAGTAGTAATCATTAGCGTATCCCTGTTCCAAAACGAGGTGGATATTAAAATTTTAATAAAAAAATGTGTGAACCCGTCGCACACCTCGCTACTTTTCACTAACAAAGAGGTTTTAGTGTCCGATACAGCTTTGTTACAATTTGCAATAGAAAATATTTCCAAGACAACGGATTCAATATCGGAACAACAAGAACTGCGTTCTCGATAAATTTCATTGTTTGGATCTATAAATAAATAATATTCCGGAGAGAATAGAAACATCCGACTGCGTAACTTGTCCAGACTTGTTCAAGCGCTCCATTATTCATTATTCACTAGCCAAATATGAGCTGACATATTCAGAATATTGATATATATAAGTGACTCTACGCATACAAAATGTACAGGCCATGACGCTAAACGTATGGAAACTGTGAATAAATAATTATGGCTAAAACAGACTCAAACATGTTAAATTAGACATTTCTGAGGAGGTATGGTACAAAGACGCAGTGTCATGAAGGATTGTCACGAACACGTCTTTAATAAATAAAGAAGACAATCAAGAAAAAGAGAATAAGTTTGTTTCATTCGCGATATAAAAGTGCTGATTTCATGATAACTGAAATGAGCATATGTTAAATTATACATTATATTATACGATAAGCTTATACATACGTATACATTGGTGAACACCATAATCATACTGATACAAATTAGGTACCTATTGTTTTAATCGGCTTTATGCACCCATGGGTACAGGGTACATTAGATTCAACATTTCAATTTGTTTTCTTCACCCAAAACGACAACAAATTACGTTAGGTCATATTTCCATTGTTTTAGATGATAACCATTTTAATTCGTATATTTGTGCTTTCCTACAGAAACGCATTGTCTGGCATGTCTCTTTGGTCTACCAACTGCACATTTCTATCTGGAGCTCGTAACCAGCTGCTACCGAGCCGCAGAAGGATAATTAATTGAATATATATTAAGATAAAGAAATTCCATGCACGATTGCAGCGCAAACGTTAAATATTCCATTTACAATGCTTCACTTCGTTATATTGTTAGGTACATTACTATAGTCTGCATGTGTTTTCATTGTAAAGCTTTTTCTAGAAATATATTTTATTATTATTAGTCTCACATTTGACGATTTTGTCAAATTGACATACCAAAAGTACCCGGAGACTAATTTTGTTCCAAAATCAGATTAAATCTGATATTCATCATCAAATCTACTAGAGTGGTGAGTGGCGTAATCTTAAAAAGTCATAAAACTTCGTAAAGCCAAAGTATTGTTTCTTGAATCGTAACCCAAGACCAACCAACTAGGTTGCCCAATTGTAGGTCATTAGGTTATCACAGCTGAAATGTTCCATTAAATCAATAACATCTCCAAAGTTCCAGCTTCAGCTATGGTTTACAGATATTTGTGGACAACGATATGATCGCATGATCTGCAGTCACAGATGTATTCACGAACACTATACACGTAAGGGTGAGGTCACATTTTGTCCTTATAAAGCTGAGAGTCCTAACTCAGAATATCATTTCTGATACACGGTGCACATTTTTGTTACAATGAATTATGATCGTTTAATAATAAACGTAACATCACGCCTGTAATACCCGAAGAGGTAGGCAGAGGGAGTACACTCCCACGTTTCACCAGTTACGTTTACGTCCCAATATGGAATAGATGGTGAGTCTATTGCCATATACCGGGCACAAGTCTAGACTCCGAGCCACTACTAGAAATTCTAATGTTTTAGAAAAATCTACTAGTACTCGACCCCGGGATTTGAACCCAGGACCTCTCGATCGGCAGTCGCGCTTGCAACCAACACGACCAACGAGGCAGTCAAACCTCAGATAGCTTAATATTGGTATAATAATTTTACATATACTTCAACCAACGAGCTTTAAAAAGATTGTTACTAATGATAACTTGTCTTGCAGATTTCCATTTCGACAGTTCTTGGGTCGTCACTGATTTGATTCGGTGCCCTCTGCCTACCTTTTATGGAAACTTGCGTGGCGATATATAATAATAATAAACAAAAAGTTGTCTTGTGATTGCAAGTGTGACTGCTGATCAATAGGTATTGAATACGATCCGCGGGTCGGGCATGGTATTAATGGGTTTTTTTAACTTAGAATCCCCAGAAGTAGCTGGAAGTCTACCACTTCGGGGAAATACAGGCGTGAGGTTATGTAATAAAAAAGTTACTGTTGAGAATTGTGTCTTCCATCCGAAATTAGTTTCGAAAAGTACTCCCCAGTGTAATACTCTTGCAGCGATTTTCCCCACGGAATATTCTTTTGCAGCGCAAATTGTACTATTGTATTGACGCCGTTCAATCGAATTACGTTTTATGTCGAATCGAGATTTGTTAACTGCACCGCAGTGATAAAGAGATTCGTGCGATTGTAATAATTTAATCCAACTATCTTATAATTACTTATTTCAATCACTGCTCGATAGAAGTGGGACGTTTAAAAAGTATTTCTTAATATGTTTGTTTTAAATATTGTTATAAACAATTTTAAAATAAAAGTAGAAGTATATTGTCTCTGCTATGGACAACTAAATTGGTCTATACTAATTAATACTAAACTATTAATTTATACTAAAATATGTTTTGAAAATAGTAATTGCCACGTGTTATGTACATGGTAAACTACACAATAGGCACAAGGTCAACATAAAAATATAGTTCCATGAAGCGAATATAGGTAGTCTAGCTTCTCAATTCGATGATTAATATTTAACATTACTTTAAAAAAAATATTACTTAATGAAATTGCTTATGCTTAATATATTACTTAATGAAATTGCTTAACAATCCATCATGATCTACATTTTTCTTATACATTTTTAGTATTCTACCGTCACGCCAGGTCCCTCACGGGGCAGGCAGAGGGCTCCGAGTGCCAGATATCACTACCCTTACAGACCTGATGTGCTTTATCTGCGAGTAAATTCATCACTATCTTCACGCGCGTCGATTTCGGATACTTCTGGCTCTTTCATCAGTATCTGACCTATTAGGTCAAGATAGGCGTATTGTGAATAGCTACAAAGATAGAACTTTGGCCCGAAATATTCGAAGGCGTAAAGAGGCAATCACTCGTCCGTACACAAATCGAGTAAATGAAGTAACGAACGAACAGTTTCACACTCAACTGTGCCCTAAGCGTCGAGAATCGGGTCACACGAAGAATAAAATAACTCCACAGATGTTGAACTAAAGCTCTTTGAACACTTTGAACTGATTTAATGCTTAGATTCTATTTGATTTAGACGTCTCGACGCCTCGAACACAGCGACTGCAGTGAAAGGTACATTTATTTAAAATTATCAGCGTCGATACCAAATGCGCTGTTGCAATGTTGATTGAGCGTAATAATTATTTGTATGAATATTTCCATTGATTCGTTAGCCAAATATGTCATATGCTTATCTATTCAAAAATGTTAATAATCACGCATTAATATCATTTTCAGTGATGAGCTCTAAAGTTTGACAACATTTTGATACCACTCATCATAAGTAGGTACCTATTAATTTGTATTGCGTTTTAATTTAATACCACGTTTCACCAGTTAAGTTTAGGTCCCATTATGGAATAGGTGGTGAGTCCATTGGCACATACCGGGCACAACTCCAAACTCCGAGCCCACTAAAGGAAATGTAATTTTAAAAATCCAGTAGTACCCGACCCGGGATTTGAACCCAAGACCTGTCGATCGGCAGTCGCGCTTGCAACCAACATGACCAACGAGGCAGTTCACATACATGATAAACATTATGTACAGGATAATATAACTATAGGAATATAAGCGAGGTCATTAGCCCCTCCCCCCCCCCTCTTCCTTCTTCCACTAATAACGACTTTATTTCCATAACATATAACAGAAAATCATGCCCATATTTCACCGAATTGGTAGGCAGAGGAGTGTAGAATAAGAGTCTCATAGAATAGTAGACGAGTCTATTGTCGTACCGGGCTCAATACAGACTCCAAGCTACTAAGGGGTATCAAATGTTAGAATTTATGTCGAACTGCTTATTTCTTTCGAGTCTTCATTTTGGATTATAAATATTTTCTTTTAATTGCATGTTTTCTCTTTTGTTTTTATTTATTTTGCAGTTTCAAATATCTTTAATATTTAGATTTTTATTTTTTTTACCTTACTCAATGTGTCTTAGATATAGGATGGAACTTTAAACTATTTATTCATTCACTATTGCCTTAAGATTCGCATTCTAAGTCGACACTTGTATTCAATATTGGAATGATAAAAAATTTCATAACATGAGATACGTAAAATCACGCCTGTAATCCCCGAATACGCAGGCAGAGGAGTATAGTACACTCCCACGTTTCACCAATTACGTTTACGTTCCACTATGGAATAGATGATGAGTCTATTGCCATACTCCTAGAATAAATCCAGATTCCGAGCCACTACTAGAAATTTCATCTAGAACGTCTAAGTTAGAAAAATCCAATAGTACCTACCGGAATCGGAAATCGAACCCAGGACTTCTCGATCAGCAGTCATGCTTGCAATCAGTTGACAAACGAGGTACTCGACACATGACGATAACATGAGATTTTTACTTATACATATTTGTTATATACTGCAATATTCTATACTATTGATAAGAAGATACTAATTACTGTACGTAAATTACATAATCCAGAAATACGGTTAAGTGTCATTTGTTGCACAGTAACTCTTATCTATGAAATATCTCATCTCTCATAGCAAAGACTCACCACCTATTCCATAATGGGACGTAAACGTAACTGGTGAAACGTGGCAGTGTATTACACGCCTCTGCCTACCTCTCGGGGATCACAGGCGTGATGTTACGTATCTCATCACATCACGTCACATTATTATTATTCCATTACGAGCAGAGCGAGTGGGAGTGCAATGAATTTGAATGATTAAATCGAAACTGACGTTGCGCTGATACTGCAGTTGTCATGCCTCCATCAATTACGGTCTGATCTAAAATTACTCTCGTGAGATATTGAAGGTCTTAGTGCAGTCGTAAAGTTCATTTAGCTGTGTTCAGTGGACAGCAGAATTAGTGTAGCGCGTTAATGTAGTGTGATATGATTTAGCCACACAATTGTGGGTCGAAGCTTGGCTGGACGCCATATAGGTTATTTATTCAATTCCAACTTAAAGTCCGCAGACACTATAAAATAAGATTGTTATTTTTCATGACATAGAAGTTAAAAACAGGCTTGCAGCCAACAGGACAATTATATTCGGAATCGGACCTTTAAAAATATATAAGACCATTCAGGAGATAGACTCGGAGAGGAGATATCTCTAGGCTCGGAATACAGTATTGTACTGCTATTTCAAAGCAAATACTTTCTATAAGACAACACTTATATAAACACACATGTAAACCTTTTGACTGAATCACTTTTGTTTTTCGTAGTTTGTGTAAGGACTGTTTTAGTATATGTTTATTTCAGTATGTCTAATTCACTATATGCCTATTGTCATATGTAAATTTCAATATACAAATGCATTACAATACTCTCGCCTCTTAGTACATACGACCAATTATTTCACGCCAGGTCCCATACGGGGTAGGCAGAGAGCACGGAGTGCCAAATAATCTATATATAACAGAGTGCCAATAATCTCTATCCTTACAAATAATATACTTATACATACATACTGATATATACTGACTAGTATGAAATAGCGTACGTTTGATTGCAAATGCCATGGCGTCGAGATTTATGGTGCCATTCGCTCCATGGGACTGCCTCCTAATTAATATAATTAACTAGCGCAGTGAGCAGGATTTGCCCGCAACTTAATTAACTGTCGCACGTACTGCATACAAATTGACAAGATTATCCTGTTATATATAAGGTTTCGCGGGAGCCTTTGTCGTTGTTAGACAGCGGGCAGTAATTTCCGTTTTATGCGACACGACGAAGAAAAGAGAGCAATATTCTTTTCAGTAAATAATAGTGAATTTCATAGAAATATCACCGTATAAAGTGCGTGACATAAAATGGTTTTACCGATGACGCAAAATGTCATAACTTGAAGCTTTTACGTGACTATTTGAGAGTGTATGACATTTCAGCACGCATTTCCTTAGCAAAAGATTCTTCTCCGCTAATCCACACTGGAGGACCGCGGTGAAGGACTACACAGAGTTACTAAGAGATATATGTGTCCAGGATAAGGACATAAAAAGCAATTACTTTGGATAAAGTCTGTGCTTAATTTAGAACAGGTGCAGATGACTGCGTGCGGTATCGACTCCCTCCGGTTTCATTTTTTTTCTCTTTGTCAGTTGCTACTTACAGTGTATATTATATTATAAAATCATAACATGAAGTAATATTCCTGTTATACGCTGCGAGCGCACGTATGTCTGTAAATATTTAATTGTAAGATCATGACCTGTTCATTGTCCAACATTGAATAAAACTTGAATTCTTAAACAAAGGAAACGACAAAATAGGTGTCAGCTCTTCATATCCAACTGCTGCCAGCCACTTTACGTAAATCGTCATTCCACCTATCTGGAAGGCGTCCTACGCTACGTTTGCCAAGTCGTGGCCTATTTATATGCGGAACATCTGATGAAAGTTATTATTATTATACCGTCACGCCCGCTCTCTTGCGGGATAGACAGAGATCACCGAATGCCAAGTATCTCTATCCTTACAGACCTGGCATGAATCTTCTAAATTCACTCTAAAGCGCGCCGGTTTAGATATTTCTGACTTCCCAATCAGCCAGTATCTGACCTATTTGATGAAGACAGTTGAGTCTTGATCTGTTTGGTCAGTCTGATTCTAAGATAAGTAAAGTAAAAATATCATCCATTGCCAATACTAATCATGTTGTAATTATAATAAGTTGCAAATACTCACGGAATTCTAAACACGATTTCCTTAAAGTTAAATTCTTCCTTTATATTGTTTCACAAGAACATACGCGTAGGAAACTTATTACCGACAAGTGAGACATGTATTGTCATAAATTCCGTGCATTTCTCATTTAGACCGTTGGATCCTCTGAATATTAACAGAACGTAATGCGATATAAATTTCGCGTAGGCATATTATAATATCGCGCGAAGATCCACACACAAGAAAATACCTGAATAACGAAGTTTATATTTTCCTTTTTGTATTTTTCTGATACGTATATTTTAAGAATCCGTAGAGAATATACATATATATATGCCTCGTTGAGTAGTTGAGAGCGCGACTGCCGATCGAGGGGTCCTAGGTTCAAATCCGGGGTTGAATTTTTCTAACTCAGAATCTAAGTTAGATTTTCTAGTTAAAATTTCTAGTAGCGGCTCGGAGTTTGGATTTGTGCCCGATGTATGGTAATAGCTTCACCCTCTATTCCATAGTGGGACGTAAACGTACCTGGTGAAACGTGGGAATGTACTACACTCCTCTGCCTACCTCTTCGGCGATTACAGGCGTGATATTATAGTTAATATATATACGTGCGTGCGTGTACGTGTGCGTGCGCATGTGCGTGTGTAAGTGTATGTGTATATAAGAGGATGTTTATCTTATGGAGAAGCAAGTTCCAATGTTACATGGTACAATACAATACAAACCTCTTTACTGTACAACAAAATACAAAATACATATAACAGAATCAAGAAAGTAGCGGAAGACCAATAGACGATATTATCGCTGAAAGAGCGATCTCTCCCAGACAACCTTGATGTAGGGAGCTTACTTAGAGAAAACAGAAGAGAAGAATGATTATTACTCATATTCATATTTGTGATAATACTGTATAACAGCTCTATAACAGTATCCCATCTGAATATTTGAAGCGATCGTGCATCACGTCACTCTGCATGCGGTCACTATTCCACAGAATAGGATATGAAACAGATATTGAGCCTACATACATTTGTATATTGAGTCGAATAGACACTCAGCAGATATTGTCACTGAGTACGTATTGTCCAACAACAATATGGCCGCTTCAATAAAAGGACCCGAGCTACACAGAACCATTGAAAATACACATTTTAACATTCAACATGTGTTTAAAATTTGCTATTACATTCATCCTACATGAAAGTCGGATATTAAGTTGATATCAATAATAATAATATTAATTGTCTAAGCTTTTATTACGACATTTGTGACAGCGGATTTTTTTTATTTCTTTAATATTATTTCTAGTTTTACTTATCTCGGTAAATGATATAGTTGAAAATTGTACTGGAATGTACAGACTTGTGTTAAAGTTGGATGCGACACCTACAGCGTATGATGGAGGTGAATGGTAGGTAAATATTTTATTGTCAATCGAAAAGAAAAAAAAACATGTGAGGCTCAAGCTGGTCTTAATTAAAAAAATACAGCAGTATGTAACCCCTATAGTCCAATAATCTTGATTACAATTTTTGATGGGTCAAAACACAACCGCAATTTTAAAATGCGGCTGAATATTGTCAAAAATCAAATAAAATTCACATTAAGTCCTAACCACACGATAAGCAATCAGCTTCAAACCGTAAAAAAATAATTTCGAATTATGGAAAGTAAAATGGCAAATTTCCAATAAGCCGCGTTTCTCGTAGCGGTTACCGTAAACAAAGCAGCCGGCGACGCCATAACAGTGATGCATAGCAATTGCTAACAATCAAGCTAAACGCACCGTGTCCGTTACAGCGAGGGAGTTCAACCATTAAACATGTTTTTTACTGTTGCATTATTCTTGATGCTGTTGAATTTAAGAGTTCAGTACACTGGGAAAGCGTTAAAGCGTCAACTTATACTAACTGGGCGTAGATATTATTACTTACTGGGCGTAAATATTAAAAATATACTATATGGAATATTAATCCCATCCAATCCACAATACAATATGGCATATTAAACCCAACGGTTAACCTTTATATTATAACCATTGAAAACGATTATTGAGTGGTTGGAACCATTGAAAACAAAACATAATTATTCTTAACATTTGATTAGATTTTAATACATGTTATGTAGGTTTCATTATACATGTGCTGTGAGTGCTTCGTATCGATCTCCTGAGAAATGACGTCACACACTCTGACTCAGAAATGGCCCACTATCATTTATTCCTCAACGTCTTGAATATGATATACGAGCGTCGAATATAAAACCACCGTTTAGCACCAGCATGGTTTCTCCCCAAACTTGATAACCTACGAGTAGCTTAGCGGGAGATCTTCTACTAGGAAAAGTGTTATATGGATTTTTTTTGGAACGATTGCCATAAACACGGACGCGTGGCGGCGCCATAACCGTAACGCAAATATTAAAAAAACAAACGTGATGTAACAAAAAATTCTATTTTTGTATAACTTCCATTCATTTGTTATCGTTACACGTTATACTAAGAGATACAAGGCGCATTAAGTAAATGCCTAATGACATTCTTGCGCAGTCAGTGTGGGTGTTGAAGAGAACACGTGACATGTGTATTTTACTGTAACAACATTATTGAATACAAATACTCGTGTAGATTCACAAATGTAAGTAAAGGATGTATGTTATTCGGTATTGTTACGGATGCGTCTTTTTAACTGTAATAAACTGTTGTTCCATTCCAAGTTGAGGAAATACGGATAAAGTCTGACACCATTGTCACCCAGGCTGGGGAGGGAGGCGTAGGAGCTGGCTCTGACTCTGTCGTTAAGTTCACCACTCGACTGGGGATAGTAAATACAAGTTGGTTACCGCAGTTGAAGTAGCGTTTCACTTTGCGGTGGCAATTAAGCAATGGGATCCCACTTTAGCAGTCCCCTATGGGATCCTGATTTTGGGCTACTTGGACAGTTAGACAGCCCATTTAGCATAGTCCATCTGGTTTTTTTTTAGGTTTTATCGTATAATATTAATCAAATCGACCTAAAAAAAACAAGGGAACATTATTTTTTTCATTGTTCTCATCTCCCCACAAAACGTGCATTTGATGAATGTTATATTTAATTAATTATTAAATTAATATTCGATTAAATTTAACAATTCATTTCTACGAGTAAATTGTCTTAATGCGTTAAAAATATAATTGAATTTTGTTAAAAATGAAACAATATCTATCACAAGCAATTAAAAATTTATTTATTCTTACCAGGCGATTTCAACAATAGCTTACGTAATACAATTTGTAGACTGAATTAAAAATTCGAATTTGAAATAGATATCGTTAAAAATATTGAAGTACTTTGTATCCGAACGTCTTCATTTACCTACGCAATGACCCGAATAAGTCTTTTAGAAGTGTTTGCTGGAAGTTTATAAGAAGAACAGTAACGCGTGCCAGCTGTTTCTAACGACTACCGAGTATAATGTTGAGACTTAGGAATCTGTTCCTTCGAATAGAGTGTGGCGATTTTTATTTACTGTCTCACTGCACTCAGAACGAGGTTGTCTGATACAAATAATATTTTATATTGGAAATATGTTAACCATATTTCGCGACGTAAAAGCCCAGAAACAACTATTCGCTTATATTTAAATTTCGAACGTCGACAGGAGTTTGCGTATACACGGTGCAAAATATAGGTTATTTTTACCTTATTTTTCGGATAACCCACTTATATTCTTGAATATTTACTTTATATTGAGAGATACATAGACATTACGTGTCCTTGAAGTTTGTGTTGACGATGATGACCTTGCTTAATCTTATTATACATTATTGTGCGTATGCTGAAGCGTAGTCTTTCAATCTTACTTGTAATATAATCATATAAGCGATGTTAAATAAAAATACAAAAGTATTCGCTGCTTGCTTATGTAAGCAACAACCTTATATCATCATCATCATCATCATCATCATCATCAGCCTATTCCAGTCCACTGCTTGACATAGGCCTCCCCCAGAGAGCGCCATCGCGCCCTGTAATATATTAGTATAATATAATAATTATATATTTGTAATATATACTCGTAGAAAGAACCTCTCGACTGCCGATCGTGACGTCCTGGGTTCCAATGCCGTTCGAGTACTATTGGTTTTTTTTACAATAAGAATTTCTAGTAATGGCTCGGAGTTTGAATTCGTGCCCGGTGTTTGGCATTAGACTCACCACCTATTCCATAATTTGACGTAAACGTAACTGGTGAAACGTGGGAGTGTACTACGCTCGTCTACCTACCTAATCGGGGATTACAGGCG
>DWEH01000153.1:0-13820 GCA_018245815.1 Apyrrothrix aesculapus | reverse complement strand
GAGCACACACACAGTAGCTTTTATTCAACAGTTCATGGAGCTTATTTGTCTGGGCAATCAGCTGCTCGACGTTTACTGGCTCCTGATATTACACCTGAAAACTTTATACAATGTCCAGGATCTGCTGACCTTAACTCCTGGATTCAAGGAATACAATTAGAGGGGTAAAAGGAGCAATGGAAATGGGTTGTGTACGTTATTGTAACTGTCTGATATGTTAACATGACAATGGTTGCTGATTGTATTGTATTTAAAATGCAAGACATTAGAATTAATGTTGTATTTTAGTTATATAGCTATTGATAGCACACACCAAACTGTTACTAGATATTGAATCTTAAGATTAGTTTATGCTAAATATTTATGTGTACTTCTAATTTTTTACTATAATCTTCACTTTTAGCTTATTTAAAACTATATAAATGAAATCTGAAAAATTATTCCAAATAGTATTAAAGCTTCATTACATATGAAATTGCTATTGCTGGTCACCAAAAATGTGGATCCATATTGTGTAGTTTTTAAGGTAACATTCACTTGAGCTGCACTTTGAATAATAACTGACAACTCAGACATGATTTAATTGCAGCAGTGGGACCTTACTGTTTAATTATAAAATAAATTAATAGTGTAACATTTGTAATCACATCTTGTAGTAAAATTCGCAATACTTTTTGACTCATTTGGAAAATATGAAGATGTAGATGCACTTATGGTCTATTATGCTATCAGTAACTTTCTTCCAAACTGAAGATTATTTTCACATAACCCAATGCTTGATGAAATATATCTTTATGTTATTGTTTTGTACAAAATGTATGTATATTATTATATATTTAATAATAATACATAAAAATTAGGATGTGTTACCACATTAGGTTGTATTACACAAAAATGCATTTTTAAAATAGGATTACTAGATTAGTGCCAGTTGTTATGCAATAGCTTCTTTTACTCTACATCACGCTTTAGCAAACATTTCCTACAAACATTATACAAAGACAAATTATGTATATCATAGAAAAAAAGCCTGTTATTGTTCTTTTGGCAAGCATTGTCACCTATTAACAGTGACTGCAAGAGGAGTATATTATATTTTGACAATTATTCGATAAAAATATGGATATAGATGTTGGCTTTGCAGTACAAAAACTGAATATCAATTTTGTGAGGGTACATGCAGTAGTTTTATCACATGAAGCTTACTTAATACAACAAATGTATTTCCATACTTACTTAATTATATTTGGTTTACAGATTACAGAACAGGTAATAGAAAATTTTTATTTTTATTTGAGACATCGATGGTTACCAACAAATTCGGCGTAGGCTAAGAATCTAAAATTTCAGGTATTCTTTAACGGCAATTGAGCAGCTACTAAAGTGACATATTTTTTTATACAAGTGTTTATTAATTGTATTTGATGAATTTAAATGTTAATTCTAAAGGACATTCTATGTGTTTGCTTAATATTGCATGCAGGTATGTAGCTAAGCTTCTTACCATATTCGGTAAGATTTTATATTTGTTGAGTACTTATTAAGTGCTTGGAATAAACACTACTTTGTGTTTAATTTTCATATGGTATGCGTGACAAAAGCATTTAAGTGCTCGATTGTAGGATTGTAATATTTATAAAATTACTTTCCTTAGAATTTTCTAGTCAGTGCAAGTTTGTAATGCTTAAATAAATTATAAAAAAAATCCTGTTTTTTTATTAATTACGACCAAAACATTAAAATGAATGCTTATTTGAAATTACGTTGTTCAAATGCAGTCGCAGAAATCGACAATCGATAGCTTTTCTGCGCCTGCATGTGATATTATAATGTATGAGAACAAATAGGCGATACGAAGCTTGAAATGTGGGTAAGGCTGCAGGCATCGACAGTGTCTGCTGAGATGATCAAATATGGTGGGATGTTCAAGACTCTTTCTGGTTGTTGTACGACACGTGCATGGGGAGACTTCCGAAAGACGGGAGCCTTGCAGTCCGTCATCCTGCACTTGTATAAAGCCAAGCGGTCACATATGGAATGCACGGATTAGAGCTAAGAGCTTGATTAGTTAGCCAGCTAAAGTGAATAAGTATGAAAGGAGAATGCAGGTGAAGTCCGATGCAAGTGCTGTGGTACGCACAAAGGGGTTCAGAAGTGGAACGAAGATGTACAGACCAAATTTTTCCTTCTATATCATCCTTGCGAAGCATTTAAGATTTTCCCTCCGTTTTTTGGATTTGGAAAAGGCATTTGCTAGGGTTATCAGGAAGAAACTTTGGGACATTTTACCAGAATATGGGATGAACGACGGCCCACTGCGTGCTTTTCGGTCCACAAATGTGAACTGTTAAGCATGCTTGCGGGGTGGATGGTGACATCTCTACCTGGTTTGTTGTCACTGGTGGTGCAAGTTGTCAGCCAGACAACTTATTATTGTATATCTGGATAAATTCCTCTAAAAGGTTGCAGAAAATTAATGTGTAAAGCAGTAATAGCCTAATGGTTTGAAATTCAGCTCCGGAGGCCTAGGTTTAAATCCTGGCGTGCACTTCTTTACAAAATATGAGTTTTAAAGTTAAGTATCACTTGTTATGACACTAAAGGCAAACATCGTGAGGAAATCTCCACGCCTTAGTTCTTTAAAAAACATTGTTCTCAAAGGGAGTCTGCTAAACCGTACTTGGCCAGTATGGCAGACTATGGCTTTAACTCTCTCATTCTGAGAGTGGAACAATAAAAAAGGGTCGGGAGTACATATAGGTGATTTATGTTAGACTATCTGCTATATGCAGACCATGCAATATTAATTGTCTATATATCTGAGCCACAAGCGCTGGTCACAGTTGTGAAAGGTGATTGCATGAAGGAAGGCTTATAATTAAACGTAAATAAGATCAAAGTGTTGGTATTTGAGAGAGATGAGCGAGAACGATTGTAAGGATAGTGATAGAAGAGGTCGAGGACTACGACGCTAGCGCTGAAAGAAGTGAGTGAGTGAGTGATGGATGGTACACCGGTGATATACAGAGAAAAGTAAGTGCAGGGTATAGCGTGAACGGATTGTTAGGTAAGTTACTGAGTTGCCCATTTGGGATGGGGTCATTACGCTGCAAATGTGTCTTGATACTCGCTGACCGCGTTCGTAATCTAAGTAAATGTAAGGAAGAAGTTTTTGGTGAGACTATTGGTGTAAGAAAAAGAAAGTTTGATGGTTCAGACTTGCAAAAAAACCTGGTAGATCAAATAATGAAAAATACCAGTTTTACATCCGACATTTTGCAAAATTCGTGTGATAACATTAGCTCACTTTCCCTTTAAGGATGAACAAAATGATCTCTGCGGTTTTCTATATAGCTGACACTTTAAATCACTTCTTCCTTTAACCCACTCTCATATCGGTCTGAGCCCTCTTAGCTTTTCACCGCCGCCTGGTGAAGGTTTCACGGTTTATTGGATCAACAAAAGAACAACGTTGGAAGGTTAAAAAAATCGAACAGCTTTGGTTATGGAATTGGATGCAGGTATTTATAGTTATCTTTAAGAAAATTCAATGTGATTTCGTCATTATTCCATGAGTTGGTCTTTTAAGCTGTTGTAGCTATTTATATACGTCCATGAGATGTTGGGTTTATTTGCATTATTCATCATTCGTTGTTTACGGTCGGGAAGTTTTATCGTCAAAGTCGGAGATTTCATATAACGAATCCTGCATAAACGCAGGTTATAATAATTGCTTTCTTAAGGCTGAATTCTAAAATAGACAAGTCTCCTCCTCCAGAGACTACATAATTTTTTGCCCATTCCCACGAAAATTGCGCTTGTTCACTCGTTACTCTCTCTGATCCTTGATTATGCAGGTATTTGCTACCTGCAGCTGATATTACCGAGGAGCAACTAAATAAACTAGAGCACCTTTAAAATTTATATATCAGGTTTATATTTAAACTACGCAAATATGACCATATCTCAGAATTTCATGCAAAATTCAAGTGGCTACCTATCCGTTTTCGTCGGGATACTCATATTCTCTCTGCTCTTTACTGTGTGCCATTCACATACATCTCCACATTATCTTGAAGAATGGTTCGAATATATTTACATGGCTCATGACAGCGACTGTACCCTCCGATCTAACTTGAACTTTAGTCTCCGAACTCCTGCCTATTGCCTGCCCCTATAACTTTTACAAGACATTTTTCTCCGTTCTTTCAGTTTCCCTTTGGTACTCCCTACGTTTACTAATAACACGAGCTCAGTTCCACGATTCTTTCCAGAGACAAGTTAAAGCGCTCTACATGTCGGTTTAATATTTATTTCTTCCCTCCTCACCTTTACTCCTCCTTCTGCACTGTGTTGTATTGTATAACATTAATTCCTATTTACACGTTCCTGAAATATGTGTTTTGCGTATGTGATATTTTAAAATATTTCTGTGCGCCTTAGTTGTCATCCTTCTCCTTTACTTTGGTTCTAAACTTTAGGTTGTCTGGAAGAGATCGCTATAAGCTATAAGATCGCCTATTGTTACTACCGTGTTTTTGTATTGCATATTGTATGTATTTATATACCGTGCTATAAAATATTTAGTATTATAGCTACATCTGCGGTGACCTATATATTAAAATTTGTTGTGAACATCTAACCTCGAGTTAGTTTAATAATTTCCTTACGCATTTCGAATAAAAGGACTGTAAATTAGTTATTAATGCCTTTGAATCGTTACTTTTAATATCAAACAAAGCGAACTGCCTTTAGGTGGAATTAATGATAATTATGCAGCGGCTCGTAATATCTGCGAGCGACCGTTCGTATGTACGAGTGGTTAACGGTAACTGTGTTCGCACGAACATCAAGGTGAAGGGAACCGCATTCCATTCAGAACTGTGATTTAGTTATAATAACAGGTACATTTGATAGAGGTCGTAGTTTCTCGTGGCATGACGCAGGCCTTAAACAGGTAATCGACATAAGGCTTTTATAGGGTGGGGCAAAGGTAATTAAAATGATATCGGTCAAATAGCCATCTCTAGTGTCGATACACATTTGCACTCGTTTAAGACGTTTTGAACTGTTCGCAAAACGGGTTATGTAATCGCCAGATCTCGTCCTTTACGGATTTTTGAAAAGTCAACTGATTTTCATAAAATAATTCTGTACTAAAAACGTCGCAAAACTTTTTGAATATCTTACGAAGGGGCTTGCAGACACCATGTAGTAGAAATAATAGGGACTGGTGACAATACACTTAACCAGATGCAGCCGTTAAAGGCAGGTGAGACAACTGCCACTGCAAAACATTCAAACAGAATTCCTAGTTTAGGTACAACCGTTATTTTAGAATTTTTAAAGCAAGTATGAGTATCCGAAAGGATATAGCATTGTTAATGGTTTGAGTGCACTTCTGTTTTAAAAAAAAAACAGAATGTTGATCAGGAAAGTCCGTAAAGTGTGTAGCACAAAATAAAAAATGAATAAAAAGATAGAAAATATAACAAATTTTAATTAAAAAATATGTAAAAATGATATAAAAAATATAACATGTATAATATAACATTTTCATTATCTAAACATAAGTAGTAACACCTACTTAGTAATATGATTTCAGCAGCTTGCCTAATAGTTTTTTAAACTTTTATCTGATGCGTTGTTTCAAGCTAGTAGAGGATAGTACACCTTTAAAAGAATAACAATATTTGCGGGGTTATTTGTGTATTTGAGCAGATGCACACATAATTATTTAATATGCGTAGAAAGTCACATTATGTGTTGTAACCCTGTCAGGCCAAAACAGAGTCCTGAACTTATTATGTCAAGTGAATAAAAATAAGTATAACCATTATCGTACTGTTATTTTATCTAGAAGCATTTTCTTTATTAAAACAAAGTATAATTGTGCAAATAGGCAATACAAAGTAAAACAGGTACATTGTTAAATAAATTAAAATAAATGGACGGATAAAGAACTTCACAGACTATATATCAAAGATATATTCAGAAACCCTAAATTAAACAAAAGGAAGATACATTTTTACTGTAAAATAAATGTAAAAATTAAAACAGAACATAAACAAACCAGTGTTTTGGCATCATAATATTATAATTTCAAAAATGGGACCAGAAAATATTTGTGCCTAGGAATTAATTGGACTTTGTGTATACAATATTACTTTTTAATGATTTGTGTAGTGAGTAAAATTTTAAGATATATCTGATACTAGTCACACCTCACAGAATTTCAAAGATCCCGGACAGTGTAATGCGTGATATGATATGCTTATATATAGTCTTCAAATCTTTTACATCTGCATAACTATAAACAATTCTATTATGTCGCGCTCTGAATGTTTTTGCGTGACTGATGCATGTGGGCCATTCTACTTTTCTTGCCTAAAAATTGGTCATGTTTAAACATTTAATGCTAATGAATATATTTTAACGTTATGACAACTTAATCATCTTTCAGAGTGATATATTAAGTAAAGATATCTAAGGGTAAGAAAAATTACTGCAGGTGTAAGAAGAGTTAAGACAAAGCTATAACCAGTCCAAATTATGTCTCAAAAAGTAGTATATTGCTATTTCCAATTTTATATATTAATTCCACCGCACACACCTTCAAAATTAGCCTCTAAAAAGCAGAAAGACCCAAATGTATATAATTTAAGTATATAGAGCAGACAAATACTGTATGACAAGTCCATTAGCTTATTCTTATCAAAATACTCAACCAACCCAACAGAAATAATGGTATCTCCCTATTTTTGGTTTAATTTAAGGCAAAACTTACAGTTTAAATTTTTACAGTTAGATTTAATTTTGCTTGAGAAACATACTTAAAGTACATAAAATTTTAAATATTAGTATTCCTTTAATACATGTCCAATATAAAGACGTTAAACAATTACCTTCACCTTACATAGCAAGCAAATTGGAATACATATGAATACACAGAGCCATAATACAGGTTTTTTGTGATGATTGATATACTTAAGTACACATAAAAGTGTATGAAATAATTAATAATGACCACTTGTAATGCATATGCATTGTTAGGATATATTAAATGGATTAATGTGACAGCTGTCAACAACAAAAATTAGCATCATCATCATCATCATCCCTCTCATCATGCCACAGAAGTACATGGGTTTCCTTACCAGAATGAGTAGGGTTAAGGTTCTAGTCTGGCATACTCACCAATTGTGGGTAGGCAGACTTAACACACCTTAAATAACATAATGGGAACTCTAAGATGTGAAGGTTTCCTCACAATGTTTTCCTTCACTGTTATAGCAAGTGTTATTTAATCTTAAAGTGCACATTTATTTAAGGGGTACATATGTGCCAGGATTTGATCTCATCGTGGATAAATTCTGAATGACTAGGCTATCACTGTTATTATTATTATCGGCCAGCATAACCTTAATGCTTCTTATTCTGACAGTAGGGCTGTTTCCAACAGTGGAATGATAAAGGGGTTGCTGATGGTGATGACATGTGTGTAGATCTGAACAAATAAGATAATTGACAGAAATTGTATAAGCTACAATAAGCTTGTTACGGCACAGTCAATGAATCATTTATTAAGTTTAATTAAAATAAGAGAGCATGTGAAAGTTGTGTGTATTACATTAGCGCACAACATGAAGTTCTACTGTGGAATTCTTTGTTGTTATGATGGGTATTAACTTCCTTTCCAAGTCGGAGGGCAGTTCATGCCAAGCACATTTACCAATCAGTGGTACTTCCTCCATTGGAGGTCGGAACACCACAAGCAAAGTGAGACAGCAGCCATCTTCAGCCGGGTCTGCTTCGACATTGAGGAGGCCCAGGGGCCGATGCTGTGCTACATCAGCTCCAAACATTTCAACCATAAATCTTCTTAATGTAGAATGTACACTTTTTGCAGGGTTTATCTCACACACTGGGAAATGAATGGAAGTTTTTTCACTCAACAATACATGTAATTTATTTGTACTCCTTTTCTTGATGAGAACTATCAGCCGTAACAGATCTTTAGAATGGGGTGTGGGGGCTGGAAGAATATTCTGATGCCAAGATTCTCCTGGGTTACTACTTTTGAACAGTTTAACTTTGTCAATAAGGTGGATAATGTCATTGGATCTTAAGGATATTTCTTGTATATTAAATATCCATTTTGCCTGCAGTGACTCTTTGTCAGCATTTGCCGGTGTCTTTAATTCACCTCCAACAATATCGCCAGTCAAAACAAATCTATACCACGTGCCCCCAGCAGTCTCGACGACAAGTAAAGTTCTGGGCTCGCAGTGCAAGCCAGTCTCTTCGAGAACCTCCCTCTTTGCAGCTTGGACTATGGTTTCGCCCTTTTCCATTCGACCAGCCGGCAAATACCATTTACCAGCGCAACTTTCTTTTGCTTCCTGCATCATTAGGATCTCGTTTCGATCATTTAGTATTATACAGGCTACTACGTACGTGACATTAGAACCAAGCACCGGTTTAAAGTTCGATGGGGTTGTTGGAGTAATACCTTGAGATTCGGCAACAGAGTTTTGATCAGCAATGGAGAAATCACAAAAATCGTTTTCTTCTCCTTCTAGACCGAGACCATCTAGCAGCCGGGCAATGTTAGAATCTACTTGGTGTGACATAGTTACCTAGTTTCAAGAGTACTTGTATGGTAAAGAACTTACAATTATCTTATATATAACCAGTAACACTGCACACTACTTATAATGTTGATTTCAATAGTTTTCATTACTAATATACACAACTATTACTGTTTAATACTACTTTCCTAGACATCCGCTTTTACAATGAATGTTAACATTCCATTCATTATTAAATCGTTATTGACTTAACGCATGATGTCATTACTGACATATATTTTGATGTTTATAATGCCAAAAACTAAACATTTTCTGAAGTATCTGTACACGGTGTTCAAAATCGTGAGACTGTTAAGAGTATTTACTACGGTAATGAGAGGGGTTCTCTGTTTTCTTATTTTCTAAGATTGGTGCATTACAGTATTATTAGGTTCTATTATTATGCATTGCTAAATTATAAATTCATATTATTTAAAAAAGAAGATGTGTTCGTTTAAAACCTTGTTGTGACAGTACGTAAAAGACAATGACATAAGCCAATATATTGAGAATAAAAAAGTTAACGTCAAATATTTTCGTGTTGTCTAAATGTTATTTTCGTTAAGGATAGTTTCATTACAATACAAATAAACCAAGTGCCTATTTATGTTCTACAGCTAGTCCAAATCTGAACAAAAATACCGTAAAAATGAAATCTCTGTGATATAAATAACAGTTGTCCAAAATGACTATAAAAAATGAAGATTTACAGGATCCTAACCTGAGGTTACGATTAAAAACTTCATCAAATAACCAGCATTGTTCTGAGGATTTAGTGTCTGACAAAAGTGGCAAAGACATAGAAAGTAAAGGTAAGCTTACATCAAGGCATCTTACCATGAGCACATTTGTCATAATAGATATTATTTTGGTGCATTATATGTAAATTTTTGACAACAATTTCAGATGGGGAGAAAACTGCTTCTTTATTTACGTTCCTGCATGTTGAGCTTACCCGAGGGTATTTACTAGAGCACGATGAAGAGAGGTTTTCAGCAAGGAGGGAGAAAGTATATTCATTCATAAAAATACCGCAAGAATTAGAAAAGTTTATGGCATACGGGTTCTTTCAATGTGCCGACTCACTACTTTTCGTTTATACATTTCTGCCATTGAGATTCATAATGGCCTTCTGGTCTTTCTTTTATAGGTTAATAAGGAAATGTTTTGGGTATGTTTGATTCATTTTTGTATCATAATTAACAGAAGAAGCAATTTCATAAATATCGGTTGCAGTTTCCGTTTCGGCAAAAAAACGGCAAACCATTGGCTTGGCTGACATTATTTTGGTCAGTTGTTCAGGCATTGTAAGATGTGTTTGGAACAGATTTCCTTGTCTCTTGTTGAGATAAACTTAAGTTGCTGGCTGGTGTTCAATTTTAAGGTGCCTCAAATGTGAAAATTCATACTGCATTGTTTGTATTTGCCGTTATATTTTAATTATATCATGTATTCATATTCCTCTATATATTTGAGTTAATAAATAGTTTCACTTTCCTATTATGGTACTTAATTTAATTATAATAAACTGGAATTAAAAATATTAGGTAAAATTATCTATGCACAATTATATGATTTTAACATTTTGTAATTGATAATTTTTAGTCAACGATATTTCGTTGCTAATCGTTCCATAGATATAGAATACCTAGTTTAGAATATATGTATTACTTTTCTTTTTCCGAGGTATCGGTGAAGTAAATCCTACTTAGATATTGTATTTATTTATTAATGCATCATGCAATCATGCATTTATTGATAGGTTTACAATTATTATGATTCATTAACATTTATACTAAATTTAAACTAAACTGCTAAAGTTTTGGTTTTGGAAACTAGGTGAAGAATTGAATATTCGGTTACTTTTTTAGTTTTGGCTGATAATCATGTCAGGCATTAGTTTTGATTATGTTCATTAATTTTTTACTTTAGACGAGATATATACTCAGCAGTGGTTGGTGACATTCTGATATGCTTAATGCTGACGATGATGTGGTATCTTGTATCATGTTAAATTCTTTGTGTAACTCCGGAATGAATGCAATATATTTAATAAACTGGTGTATGAATTTTCAGATACTTTCATCCTCGCAAAAGTATATTAAAGCCTGCAGAAACTTGTGATGTGCTTAAGGGCTTCATTCTATTAATATGTAGTATACTTATGTGCTATATAGATACAAATATGATGTATCATTTAGTTAAAAGTCAAAGTGTGATGAAATTATACATTTTTTATAACATGCTGGAAGTGGGTGATAGGTTATTCTCAGCGTTTGGCCAGGATACCATTGATGCTCTATTCTGGACTGCAACTGAGCCACGGGACAGAAGAAGAGAACATTTAGGGGTCATACCACACCTAATATTTGCCATGATATATGTCTGTATCCTTTGAAAATTGTGATTATAATCTTTTTCGAAAACATTTTTCATTACTCTAACAATACATCATGTTTAACAATGCTCATATTTTTTTAATTTCAATTATTCTGACTAGGCTGTTCTTTTATGGGGTTTACACGAAAACAAGAGCTTCAAATCTTATAATCAAATTAGAGCAGGCGAGGGTATTATAAGCATGTTATATTTCATAGCAGTCATTACATAACAAAATGTCCATGAAAATTTTTTTTTACTTACTTCCTTAACCTAGTTCAGTTCTGCATAGTCTCTTGGTGTTGTTTCAAGCAACTACGCTAAATGTGGCGTTCAACTCAAATAATAAAAGTCTTCTAATTATAATGATGTCCAATAATGTAAGTGTTAGCTTCCATGAACATTTACATACATAGTGTGCATTTAATAATGTGCAAATGTCGTTCTTGCCATATTATATATTAAGAGGTTACTATCAAAGTTATATTAATAATATATTCACATCATGTTTGTTCAAAATAATTGGTTCTATTTCATGTTACAGTTTGTTGAACTCAAAGGGAGTGTGTTTAAGAAATTCGACAAGAATAATCTGTTTCAAGTGTCATGTAGTGACGTGAGGGAACGTCTCCATCTATCAGTGCTGCTGTTCATAGTTGTGCTGCAGACAATGAAAGAATATGTTTGGAGGGAAGAAAGGTTCTGGATCTTGGCACCTGATTGTGTTCTAGTGCTCACTTTTGAGGTCATCATCGATTGGGTGAAGCATGCTTTTATTACGAGGTTATTATTGTTTTAACATTCTTAGTCGTTTGAAGAGTTTATTCAATTCAAAATAAATATTGGTTCTTGCCTTTATCATTGTAATGATATCTTTGATATTTAGACATTGTCATGTATAAATATTATGAGAATTTTTTTCTACCAAAAATGGCTAGAAATTGAACATTGCTATGAGCTTAATACTATTTTTTTTTCCAAAATTAATTAACAAATCAATTGCAGGTTTAATGAAATCCCATATGGTGTATACCGAGAATATACAGTGAGTTTAGCTTATGATGTGGCTCAAACGAGACAGAAATATGCATTCAGCGATCACTCCGACTTGGTGGCTCGTCGGATGGGCTTCATTCCATTGCCCTTAGGAGTCGTCATCACAAGGGTCTTGGTACATGCAGTCAAAATTGATGGGTATGATTGAAGTATGATTGTTGGATTGTCTTTTTCTCAATAATGTGCAGTAAAGTTAGCTTATATATGTATATATGACATCACCGTGGGGGCTATTTCATTCTTTAAAAATTACAGCCTGCCTTTGCCTGCCTCATTGGTTGAGCGGTTGCAAGCGTGACTTCTGATCGAGAGGCCCTGGGTTCGATCCCTGGGTTGGGTACTATCGATAGTCTGGATTTGTGTCCGGCGTATGGAAATGGGCTTATCATCTATTCCACGGTGGGACATGTAAGATGACTCTGCCTACTTCTTTGGGGATATACAGGCGTGATTTTATGTTATCGTATTAATTACAGTGAGGATGGGTTTTGGTGGCTTTAGGCGCTCACACTGCAGTAGTGTTGTGGACACCATATTTGAATGCTGCACTAGATTTTCTTATTCCTGGTGTGTGGTGACTCTCTGTCTGTGTCACTGTTATAACCATAACAGAGTGATTCCCAGTGTAGGAGGCTTTGTGATTGTTGTGTTAGACACTCAATTGTAAATAATGTATAACAGTAAATATGTATCCGTTTTATGCTTTACACAATTTGTTATATTTTATTTCAGCTTTGCAGCTATTTTCTTAATATTTATAGCATATCTGTGCTTG
The DNA here is from genome assembly GCA_018245815.1 of Apyrrothrix aesculapus. NCBI lineage: Eukaryota > Metazoa > Arthropoda > Insecta > Lepidoptera > Hesperiidae > Apyrrothrix > Apyrrothrix aesculapus. The sequence goes on along the minus strand of DWEH01000153.1, from coordinate 980 downwards.
ATATCAATAAGGGTCCTGGTGTCTATAGTCATCCTTGGCAAGGCGTGTGATTTGATATCACAGCACCAGATGGATAAAAATGATAGTCATCATACTACACCGAAAAGGTACTTTTTGGAGTATATTTTTTGCTTGCGCATGTTTGTGTTATGAAAGCAGTAAAAAGAGCTGCCAGTGATCTGATGTCAAGTGCTTCTCTGTGTAGTCTATATGTATATTTTCCTGTCGCTGGCTGTTCCAAAAAACTGGTTGTGTTCTAATGGTACATTGTCTTGTGTGCCACTGGAACACAACGAAATGAGCAATAGGAGCATGTCAGCAAGGTGCATTAATAATTTATTTGAAGTGATTCTATTTTCAGTCCGGTCATCCATTTTGAACATTGTCTGATATCAATAAATACAATATGTACAAACAATAACATAACAATATATACAAACAAATATTAAACAATATTATTTTATTTCACAGGGAGCAAAAAGATGTCAGTGCAAAAGAAATGAGTTTGCATAAGACACCAGAAGTTGATGAACCACCAGTTAAAAGGCCCACACAACTAAAGTTCCTCATACCAGATGATGTTATGGTATGGATTTTGTGGTTACATTATCAATATGTTTTTAAAAACAATGTACTTACTGTTATTATACAATGGAAACATTTCAAAGGCGCGTATGAGAGTAGCTAAGTTACAGAGCGTATTGTAGGTATCGGTGGGCAAAGCCAGGGGCATTCCGGCCAAGGGGGCCAACCGCCTCTCCCTAGAGGTTCAAAAAGTTTAGCCAAATGAAACCAACCAAAGTGCTAAATCTACTCATTTGGCCTGCTTGAACAAGTACTTCCGTACGTCGAAAGTCAAATGAAGTCACTTATTCCATTTCAAATGTTCCGTTCATTCGCCACGAACTCATCAGCGTCAGCCCGACCAAGTCCACTCACGGATACAACCCCGCCGCTCGCAGGACGAGGCGCCGGGGGCG
>DWEH01000152.1:0-13825 GCA_018245815.1 Apyrrothrix aesculapus | reverse complement strand
ATATTGGGACGTAAACGTAACTGGTAAAACGTGGGAGTGTACTGCACTCCTCTGCCTACCTCTTCGGGGATTACAGGAGTGATGTTACGTTATTTATTCAATGCAACAAACATCTCAAGTAATTTATTTTTTTAAACAACATCTTTTAAGGTGTGTCGTCATCTTGTTGTTGTCAGTCCTTCAATCATTACTATTGTATTATATTATGACGGCCACTCAACGGGTAGGCTGAGAGCACGGAGTGCCAAATATCTGATCGTTTAAGACCAGAAGTGATTTTTCTACACTCATCCCTTTCTTCATACACGCACGCCAGTTTCGGGGGACTGCGGGGTATCGCGGCTGTCTAATCGTGGAAGTATTGCTTTTAATCGGATAATTGTCATTAGTTCATTAAGGCACACTCGGTATTTCCGATATCCCCAAACGAAAAAATCTCAAGATCCGGAGTGGCAAGACGACATCACCTCTGCGAAAAATCAATTTTTTCGGAAACTCTTGTTTGTCTTCTGGTAGTCACGTTCGACATATTACAGCTCTTCCCTCGTATTCTAAATTAATTTAACTGTGACGTCAAAACTCTCGCAACCTCTTCTCGTGTTCCGCTGAACTCACAGCCTCGTTGTTTACTTGATTAATATCAAAGAAATTCGGACCAATTATGACCTTTACATATATGGCAGCTCATGGTATAGTTTAGGTGCATGTTGCGCCTTCTTTGGTGTTTAAGACGAGGGTATATCGTGCTCCAATATTGACAGTTTTGCTTGTTGACGTATACATTGATGTGAAAATTGATTTTGTCCGTAAACATTACATTATGTATATGGAGGTTAGAGTATACCGTTTGCCCGCGATCCCGACCTAAGACGCGTCCTAAGATGGAGAGCGCATTCCTAGAAAACACCTCTTCACCCTCGCTTTGAAGAGTGCTAGGTTATATGTGTCCGGAAATATAACTAATTAGAAACTAATTCTTGGTATTGCTAGAACCGCTAAACGCTTACTTGCTCTGTACTTACTTCATTTAAAAATGTGGAAAGTTTCTTACAGAACTTTCAACCTCCCGAATGATCTCTGCCCTGACGCCGCCCTGTTTGCTTGCGTTTTGAAACCAGTTGATCAACCTTCTCGACTAAATCACCACTAAAATTACCACTCGTACAATAACGTAACTATGGTTATTTTCGTAAAATAGTTTAACACAAAATGTCGTGACAAAAATTATATGAAGTGATTCGTAGTTTCCCATTAATCGCGCTTCCCTACTTCTAACGGTTTTCAGGAAATTCAGTGTTACACTTGGCAGAAACTTTTGGCCCACCCTAAAGAGTTTTAGTTATAAGCAGTTACTTGGTAAACCGAATAACTGCTTTTAACTAAAACTAACTAAAATATAACGCGTATATGTATCACGAATCTTGTTATCTAACGGCACTTAAATGTAAATGATGTAATTACAAAGGTAATTATTTAATTTACGACTTAAAATGAAATGGAATCTTATCTATAAAAGATCCCAAGTATTATGTAGCTTACAGCGATTATGTAAGGTAAAATAAAACTTCAGCTATTTTGATATGTCGTGTAAGCGTTACGTAATTTTATATATTGAATTTTAAAATCTTCAGTTATATCTATGTTATAAAAAGTTAGTGATACTTAAATGATAAATATCACTTGCTATAACGTTGAAGGAAAACATCGTGAGGAAATCTGCACACCTAGAGTTCATACAAAAAAAAACTCTCAAAAGGAGTGTGCAGTCTGCCAACCTGCACTTAGCTAGCGTGGTAGCCTTAACCCTCTCTCAGAGTAGACCTGTGTTCCAACAGTGGAATGATTAAAGGGTCGAGAAAAAAAAGGAAGTATCATTGAAGGCCTAGTGATTGGTCATCAGCTTCCCTCCACGTGTCTGGTGTTGGAATCCTGGCGAACACCTATAATTCTACCAAGTTGCATGCTTTTCATAAATTAAACATAACTTGCAGTAACAGTAAACAAAAACATCGAGAGGACATGCACACACGATTGCGTTTTACTCGATATTCTCTAAGGTGTGTGAAATCCACCAACCCGCACTTGGTCGCGTGGTAGATTGTCTTTGAACTTTCTTGTTATGAAAAGAGACTCACTAAATCAGGTTCAGGCCAGGTGGCTGATCGCGGTATGGCGCGGCCTGCTTAGGCACGGCTAAATGCTCTGGCCGTTTAGGGGCAACAGCGTAGGTGATGCGAGGAGCCGTGATCTGATACCCGCGACTCGCATGCCCAGTGTGGGCAGCATGGACAAAAACTCCTCAGAAGAGACCCTATGTCCGGCAGTGGACTTAGACAGGCTGATGATGAAATCAGGTTCATGTCACACCAGTACCTGTTATGACCTCATGATTTTCCTTAGCCATTTTTTGTGAATATTAAACTTCTTACCCTCATCCATTCCAAACTGTTACCAATTAGCTGATCAATAAAAAGGTTTAAATGTTGTTATCAGACTATCAGTGTCCATTGCCGTCCAGCCACGATCGGCGGGAGCTCATGAAAAAGTAACTCGAATAGATCCGAGTCTCTTCGGTCTAGCACGAGAAAACGTGACTTAAACTGATATACAGTTTAATTTTGTACGTATATAGATAACCACGAAACGTTCAATAGTGCAATAAAGTATTATTATTAACTTAACATCACGCCTGTAATCCCCGAAGAGCTAGCAGAGGAGTGCAGTACCCTCCCACGTTTCACCAGTTACATTTACGTCACTCAATCGAATGGGTGGTGAGCCTATTGCCATATACCGGGCACACATCCAGACTCCGAGCCACTAGTAGACATATTAACTAAAAACTCTAATTAGAAAAATTCAATAGTACCCGAACCGGGATTTGAACCCAGGACCTCTTGATCGGCATTCGCGCTCGCAACCACTCGATCAACGAGGCAGTAGAAAAAAAAGTAACAGGAAATATTATTATTATGTAAAAAAAAATATCCAGTTGATATTTTATCTTAAATCTCAAATGAACCATAATACTCCTGCCAGTTCCAGGCATCTTCTCAAATTCGTCTTAATTGGTCCTGTATTTACCCAATTGTTGTACCACAGTCCGACCGACAAACTGACAGCGGAACTAGCTCTAACAAGTATCCGGGAATACGTTGATATTGTTGAAATTCCTAATGAAAGTCAGTACCTGTTACATAGGGGCATATATTAACATGTTGTATTATTAAAATTCCGTTGTTAAGTATTTATCGCACCCGATATGGACCAATAGCAACTATAGTCACACTAGTGTAATATATAAAAAAAATATGTGCACCCTGTTCAGCTCCCTCCAGCACGGAGCGGGGTGTTTGAAATAAATCGCTTAATAACAATAAGACAGCTGATTGCCTCGTTGGTCGAGTGGTTGCAAGCGCGACTGCTGATCGAGAGATCCTGGCTTCGAATCCCGGGTCGGGTACTATTGGATTTTTCTGACTTAGACTTTCTAGTTAAAATTACTAGTAGCCACTTGGAGTTTGATTTTGTACCCGGTGTATGGCAGTAGTCTCACCCCCTATTCCAAGGTGGGACGTAAACGTAACTGGTAAAACGTGGGAGTGTAATACACTCCTCCGCCTACCTCTTCGGGGATTACAGGGATGACGTCACGAATGTTACGTTCCACAATAAGACAGTCAAATAGCTTTACTTTGTACCTATTTGTCTTGTTTGTTTGCTGCATGGTGTAGATTAAAGTGTTTAGTTATTATAATTAAACATAAAACACACTTCATTTAGCAATACTACGTGGTTATTCCGCTTAATGAGCACGTGTTATTACTTTAAGTTATCTCCACACCCTTTCTAACCTACGACCAAGGTTACTTAGATTCTGTTCAATAAATTAATCGCCGTAGTAAATACACATTCCTATAGCAATATTATTTACGTAACATCACGCCTGTAATCCCCGAAGAAGTAGGCAAAGGCGTGTACTATGCTCCCACGTTTCACCAGTTAAGTTTACGTCCCACCATGGAGTAGATGGTGAGCCCATTGCCATACACCGGGCACAAATCCAGACTGCGAGCCATTACTACATAGAAATTTTAACCAGAAATTCTAAATTAGAAAAATTCGATAGTACCCGAGATTTGAACCCAGGACCTCTCGATCAGCAGTCACGCTTGCAACCACTCGACCAACACGTAGCGTATGACGCCCTCGGCACGAACTGATGATAATGGTGATACCCACCGGGAGATATAGAGGAATAGTCACAAGGAACTTATTTACAAGTGGTCCTCTAGCTGGAATTCAATCGTAAGTCATTACAAATTCTTCCGACCCTTTCATCGTTCCACTGTTGGACACGGGTCTCCTCTCAGAATGAGAGGGCTAAGGCCATAGTCTGCCACGCTGGCCAAGTGCGGGTTGGCAGTTTTCACACGCCTCAGAAAATATGTTTTTTATTGTTTTATTTTTTATTTTTCTGAAATCTAAGGTGTGCAGGTTTCCCCAAGATGTTTTCCTTCACCGTTCTAGTAAGTGATAGCATTACAACTTTAAACTTAAATATTATTAATGTTCTTTTGTCAAAGAGTATAATAGCTCCATAAATTTCTTGTCTGCGCTACTGTTTGACAATAGACTATTAGATGTCTAACATTGACAGAACCAACGTAAATAAGGTATGATTAAATTAATTTAATGTTTAACGGCAGCTCTGTAAGGATAGAGATATTTGGCACTCCGTGCACTCTGCCTACCCCATGAGTTACCCGGCGTGAGGGTATGTATGTATGTATGTATGTAATTTAATATATTCGTAACAGAGATTATTTATATAATGTAACTTTCAGTGCTCCTTCGCTATATAAGCTATTGTACCGTTTTACCTTGCGCACGATTTTCTTTAAAATACCCTATAAATATTCCTCTTTACGTATTAATCAACGATATATTTTTAGAAAATAATAACTCATTAAACTTATTACGCAAAATCTACGTCTATTCTCTCCTTCAGTTTGAGTTGAACCTCGTTCAATGTATGAATTGTGCTGAGTCTTTTCACTTAAAAACGTGAATGTTTAAATACAATTAATTACTAGAAAAAGATCTATTTTATAGGCCTGTCGGTTTAGTGGTTAGTGGCCTCAGCTGCTAAATCGAATAGTGTGCGTTTTATTCCTATCAAAATAAATGTTATTTATGGTTGGTAAATCTAAACTTACGCAGATACTGTTTGACACCCAGGCACTGAACGGTAGCTTGCGCTAATTACACATGTATTTGTCCAGGATGGGAATCGAACCCAGGAACCAGGTAAGCAATTAGGTTCACTAACCAGGCCATCAAAGGAACAGTACATAATAATATAATGACATATACTTGTGTCATATTAGCGAAAAGAAGCCTTAAAGTCACCACCGCAAAGCAGGAACAGCCTGTGGTTTTCTTTGAAAATATTTTTAATAATAATAATATATTTATTGCCATACAAAAAATGACAGCAGTTTGAACATATAACAAATCTTACGAACTAAATATGGGCAATAGGGGATGACTCAGCCTCTGCTGACACGAGATTGTAATCCCGTGCAGCGCTGTTTTTCAGTCTCCCCCTTTCGCTTAGCTCTACTGCGAAAATAATTTGACGATGTATGGACTATGGTTTCCATTGGCATCTGCTGATATTAAATGAAATATGATATACAATAAATAAAACAATATGATTCCAGAAAATGAATCCATTATACGATATTATCATTATCGCGGTATATGCGGTGCTATACAATATTATCATTTGAACTAAAGTACGAGAACAATAACAAAGTTAACTTCAAAGTTGAATGGCAATGCTGGGGCGGGCGTAGTTATTAAACTGACAAACCATTTGCCTTGTTATAACCTCTCCGAAGTTGTCAACGAAGATGTGACAGAACCGGATACAAGGAAAACGTTACTGATGTCAAAATAATAACATCCCGTTTATTTACCCGATTAGCATTAGAACTTTAGGGAATATATATTAAAATTATTATTGAATGTTTATTTAGAAATAAATTATTATAAACGAATGTTTCAGATAAATACGATTAGGAAAAATACTAATTCTGTATCAATAGTATGTTACCGAGTTCCAAGTCTTAATTTCCAAATTTCTACATTACTTTGTAAATGTTCATATTTAGTGATAAGAATCGTCTATACTTTTAATATGATTCATTTCTGTATTTCTATTAAAACTGTATACAATAGAGAGTACTTTTATTAATAATATCGTATTACACAATATAAATGAAAGAATTTAAATAGTACTAGAGCCGCTGACTAGAGTACAAATTTACAAATGCTTTGAATAATTCGATCCATTAACTATAAATAGATTTAATTTCCTTCGCAAGCTTGCCCCAAATACTTAAGCAATAAGAAACTTTAATAAAGCCTGTCTGTTCCACCTTCTCAATTATTTACCTGTCTCTAAACTAGGTGAACAATACGTTTACAAACGAAGTTTAATTCAACGGAGAAGTTACTCGAAAACCTCAATGTATTTATACATTTAAATACATCAGAAGCCTGTCAGCATTCGGGGCACGTCATTGCTGTCAAGTCTATCTTCCTCCTTTGGAGTAGATATCTTACCCACAAAAGTATTAATTAAATTTTTGTGCTGAAAATCTTTCTACCCCACCTAATAAGGAGACACATCTGATACACGTTGGAGTGGTTTTGAACAAAAACAGACTTTACCAAAACTACTATTTAAAATAGGCCTAAAACATCCTAGGCTCCGGTTTGTATCAATAGAGGCAGGTAACTTTCCTACCTTTTAAAAGATTTTAAAAACAATATTGACACTTGCGTATTAACGATTGTAATAGACCGTAACAGACGCAACTGATCCTTAAAGGTTTACAATACCCTGGAAAGCGCATTTGGAAACATTCAAGTTTAGTTCTGCGCAGTAGGTATACAGTAAATAACCTCTTATAGGTAGTGAGTCTGTTGCCATACACCGGGTAGCGATCCAGACTCCGAGCCAATACTAAAAATTCTAATTTTAGAAAAATCCAATAGTAATCGACCCGGGATTTGAACCCAGGACCTCTCGATCGGCAGTCGTGCTTGCAACCAACACGACCAACGAGGCAGTCAAATTTGTATTACGATACGGTAAAACCAGAATGATTTTTGTCCTGACACAAATAAATGAATAATAAATGGTTGTTACGTTATGCAACTTAGACTATTAGACACTTTGATGGGTAATCGCTGGAGATTACATTAGCGTGGGTCGGTGAGTATCGCAAGCAGCCGCTCCGGTTCTATTAAGTAACAGTCGGCAAAACTTGTTGTAGGCCTTTTTAGTGGTTTAGAAATCCACGGTAGGATAGGCACGAATTTTTTTTCTCATACGCTAAATATTAGCCTAGGTTGTAGCACGTTTGCCTAGAAAGTGCCTATCCATTCTTGTCTTGAATAAATCCAGGTTGTATGAATCGGGAAAAATAGATGCCGGCAGTGAATTCCACTCTTTCGCAGTCTGTAGCAGAAATGATTTAGCGAACCGTTTCGTCCTGTTCAGCGGGGTGTCTACAAGATATGGATGGTACCCTGCCGTACGTCTAGACGTCCGATGGTAAAACTCAAATTAATTGGAACAGTTAACGGGGATAAATGTAAGTTTTTTATAACATAAAAAATCACACAGAATCCAAAAAACGGCGCGTAATGTTTATCAATATTGCACTGTCATTTTCTTTATTGTTATAAACGACTATTTCTGGATTTTTGTCGCGTTTTGTTCGCGGCTAAACATAAAAATAGATATTTGTAAAATATTATTTCAAATGAACGACAAAGTTCCAATGGACAGATATTACTCATTTATCAACCATTCAATTCTGAATGAGCGAACCGAAAACTATAACGGTCCAAGTAAATATTCTATGAACATTTCACAGCGTAATTGAATAATATTCCCTGATATGACTGATATCTTGGCCAAATCAGAAAACTGTACGATTCTTTAAAATATTATTAAGCAAATTATTGTACAGTATTCCGATCACATATCCTTACGTTTATATGAGAAACTTGGCAAAAAATTGGGCCAAAATTGTACCCGAATAAAACATTCTGATAAACATTACGTCCTTTTTTATTTTCGTTTAGGTTAGGCATACAAAAAATTCAATTTTCAATATTAATATGTACACTAGACAAAAACTGTCTGACATAGGCTTCCTTCAAGGAAAGTGAATTTATAGAATACAATTGTATCAAGATTAAATTCTTAAAACTTAAGTTTTAAAACGGAGTGATTATATTATAGTGTTTGCTTGTAATTAAACAGTGAAACGATTGTTCCCGACCCGTACACGCTGATAAAGGACTGATATATAGTAGTTCCTCACTAGCCATATTTAATAGAAGACATATTAGCAAACCAAATCGGCCGTCATTTCGAAAAACAGTAGGACGCGATTTTAAATCTGCTCTGATGTTTGCGTATTTGTTTTTGTCTGTATAAAAGCAGCTTTTCTCATTTTGATCACGTCCATAAATTAAATTTTGTATGTTATCTACTATAATTGGAAACTGATTTTGAATATAATTATAATTGAGTTTAATTCAATTTTATAATTTGGCAACTTAGCTGCTGAACGATAACTTACAACAACAGTGACTCTTATTATAGGACTATTAAATGTGTAGCAAAAGAATTGTATTTAAAACATAAAGAACACAAGCTTAAAATTCCTTTCCATAAAAATTAATTCAATTAATTACTTCTTTATGGAAATTAGTCTTGTATTAACTTTAACCAATTCCACGAATTCATTGTTTCTATAGATTACACTCACTAGTATTCATTTTGTTTTGAGTGATTCCAAGTCCAAATCATATATGTGTTCAAAGATCTCAGATTTGCCCGAAATGCATGACGTTTTAATTGGAAAATTAATCTAAACTATTTAAAGTACGCTCGCGGAGTACACGGCGTCGAAAATTAAATACTGATAAAGCTAACTGTGCTGTCCCAAACAACTAAACAACGACCACATATTTTCTATGTCTATTAATTTTTAACTGCTCTACTCACCCACAGCCCTCTTGTTCTTCATGTTTCGATGATATTTCGTAGTTTGTTTTATTCATTCATATTCCACTTACTAATGGCACATGTAACAGTCACTGTTTTACATTTGTACACTCTATATTTAGTTAAAATGTGTTACTTTTTGGAAAATTGACAATTCAATCTCAAAATCCATTATAAAAATACAGTATTTTTCTCTCAAATCCTGGTCTATTTTATCTCGATGCACTCTAATAGCACTTCACCAGGTGTATAACTAGCAAGTATCGGTTTAATTTAAATAGGACATTTTAAAACTAAGTAACTTTAATTCATATGTTCGTTTGGACCATTGTTGAGCAATTTTATGATTTGTCGGTTCAAGAAATGAGCCAATTTCCGAAATTGTATACTTAAACATTTTTTATATTCCTTCTATTATGATACTGATAGTTCAGGCCTTTCTATTAACTTGCAGATTTTGTACATGACATTAAATTTATATAAAAGTATAACTCTTTAAACCTATGGGTTATAGTTTATTGGACACTAAAAAAATCAAAACAATATGATAGAAAACAGAATGATGGTAAAAGAGCACATTAATCTGAAAACAGATCAGATCCCAGAACAGTAACTGTACAATGTGGGCAAGTTTGTAGGTGTCTCCATCTGTTGCCACAACCAGCTACATTGTGTGCCTTATTGCAACCTGAGAGTTGATGTAGGGCAATGACATCCTATCAATTCTATCCTTGCATCAAAATCGTGTACAAAATGTTACGTGAAAAACAATGATATTTATTTATTATCTTGAAATTTCATAATAAACACTTAATGGGGGTAATAATATGGGTGTTACAGACTCTTATCTAGGTATACTAATACATTTATGGTACAAGTTACACATTGAAAACATTACACCCTAGCAAGTACAATGCAGAACACACTTTCCGAGTCTTTAAGTGATCTCTGGAGACTTCTTTAACATTAATTATCTGAACTATTAAGTAACTATATATGCAGTATTATATCCATAATAAGAATATTTGGCAAGTAACTTCTTAAACTTACAATATATGTAATAATAATAAAAAACACAAAATTGTTTGGTGTTTTACAGAAATATTAAAATTTCTCATTAAACATGGTTGTCACCAGTACAACAAATCTAATGGCATGCACACCTATTGGAGTAATATATGATGCTGCCTCATTAAGTCAACTGATACATTATATATTTAAAAATGGATTTAATATTTGCATCTCCTCACATTTTATAACTTCATATTCATATACAAAATTGCCCTCTGTTATAGTCCCAATTTATTATTAGATGCTACGTAACACCATTAAGACATGGGAATAATGAAAAAATAGACATGGCTTCTCACTAATACAATAAAAAATTGAACATATTTATAAAACCAAGTGTTTTTTTACTCTGGCGTCAATAATATTTAAAAATCGGTCTCCGAATCGGTCACCATTTCTGACACAATTTTATCAAGGAACTTATCACTCTTGTGCAATGTTCTTAACAGTCGGACGTACTGTGCCTCTTCAAGTGATCTCCACTTTCATCACTCTCTGAATTTTTCCTCTTGCGTGTGTAGTCAAATCTTATGCCAGTCTCGTGCACCACTCTTTCACTATTTTTTATTGCACTTATAATGTTATCTCGAGATGGTACAACCAGCTTAAACTCATCCACATTTTCCCGGGCAGGCGGTTCTACCAGGTGCATCACTATACGTTCCAACCTCTTGGGATGTTCCACTGGCGCATCATCGATCGATGTGACTTTATCATTATACTGTGTGTGCATGTTGACAACTACTGAATATTTCCTTTTCATCTCGTCCATCATCTTTTTCCCATAGTCCTCTCCTATAACACTGTTTACACACACAAAGCTTTGCACCTGTTTAGTCTCCTTAACTATCTCAAGAAAGCCTCTAGTACGCATGTATATAAAATTCCCTGAGCGAGTCATCAATCTATAGTATGATTCACCAAATTCCTTGCTTTGGTCATACATTTGTCGAAGCACACATATGACCCAGCGCACATCTTCCTTGTGCATAAACACAAATGCCGAAGTACCGGTCACTTCCTCAATCATGTAACCCACAGCAAGTGATATGCTCTGATCACATTGCACAATCCTACCATCTATGAGGTGTCTGGTCCAGTATTCAGAATAAGCAGAGGGTGGTAAGATTCTGGCCGGCAAGGCATTTGTCAGAACATGAACCATTCCAATAAATACAAAATCATTGCCGCTGGAGGAAAATGTTCTATTCTGTCGCACCCTCTGTCTTCTGATCTGTTGCTCGTCTTGAACACCATTAGAAGTGGCACGATCTGAACGCCTCAGCATCCCATCAATACGGCACCTCTCATACCGAGGAGGATCATTACGAGCTCCAGCACGCATTAATCGTATTTGAAAGTTAAGATGCTCTTTAAATATACTCTCATCAGAACCATCCTGTAACGCCGCAGGGTAGATGTGATGTTTCAAAATATCCTTATCTTGTACGTGCACATAATTGTACATATCTTGGCTCAGTAAGTCTATATGGCAATATCCCAGTTTCTCCTGTATGTTGGGCGACACCAAAAATATCCGGCCGCGACATGTCATGCCTAACATGAACCCACCGAACAGGTCAAACAACTTCATGATGGCCGGAGACCACGTCTCCAGGTGCCTACACTTGATCGAGTCTCCAAACACGTGCTCGTTGCGGAGCTTGTCTGCTGCCAGGCGCAGGACACTGGTCTTGTCCACTTTGCGCCTCGAGTTTATAATGTCGGATAGCAAGCCCATTATCTGTGTTATTTGAGAGTTGTACTGACTCCTGCGATGCTTCTCCGCTTTTATACGCGATTCACGATCGCTGGCTTTTGCCACAGGCATGTCTGGTGAGCGAGAATCGGAGGACTCCCCACAGCTCGTGAGCACATCGTAAGATTGTGAGGGCGCAGGTACCCCGATGGCCATACCGAACTCCGGACTGGCGAGTGCCGGCGGGCCGACCGCTCCGTGCGCCGCGTACCGCCCGCTGGCAGGACTGGGTGTGGACATCATATTGAACTAACCTCGTGGTGCTCGCAAATAACGTCCTTGTTTAGATGTCATTCACAATGGTGACCACTATCAACTCATTCATCGTCATAAACGCATACATTGTTTCTTTATAAATAACTCACTTAAATTACATTATTTTATACACTTTTTGTACCATAGATTTATACAAAATTGTTCGGGACACTTCTTGCAAACACAAATAAACAGACACTAAAAATGTATCCGCGTTTACCGCTGAGCCACTTGAACGACCATACTAACAGCTGTGCAGACAGACACTAAAGGAATGTGGTTTTAACCATAATACAGTAGACGAACGGAACAATGTTGCCATCATCATGTCTTCATTTTAAACTTTCTTGACTGTACTGCTGTAACATTTTCAGTACCTAATGTTGTCTATAATGATACCGGTCCATATGTTTGTTTGTCGCTCAAATTGTTTTCAACTGTAAAACTAACACATGAAAGGAAAGAGTATAAAAATACGTACATACATATCTCACGTCAGGTCCCTCACGGGGTAGGCAGAGAGCACCGAGTGCCAAATATAAAAATAAATACGTTTATTTATACATTTCACTTTAAACACGTGACACTCATTACATTGTATTTACGTTATATAGGCTATAAGTATTAGACGCTACGCCAGAATAGTATTATAGTTATTCTTTGGTATCGTCACCTCAAAATAGATATACCTGATACAAATACGAAAAACACAGTACATTAAACAACAATGCCTAAGAGGTGCAACGAGTTCTAAGTTCTATCTAAAGAGTTAAGCTAAACTCGCGCATGTATGATATACCCTGCTATGCAATAGACAAGACTCTGGCAACCAGCTGATAGCAGTATAGCGAGCCAACCAGGGCTCAGCTAAATGTCCTAACTGCCGATAGATAGCAATGTAGGCAGTGTGAGATCCTATGCTCTAGGTGCATATCTATTCCAGATGCTCGGTGTCAGGTGTCAGTGTCTCTTCAGGGGAGACCTTTGTCTAGCAGTGGACTGAGACAGACTTATGATAATGATAATAATGAAAAAATAAATCTAAATTGACAATATTAAATCTTCCTTCTAATAATACCATATCTTCATACGTTAAAACTGGTCCCATAATTAGAAACATAACTAGTGGATTTAATATAACCACGATAAACGGGAGTTTCTTTTAAGTAGGCAACATTGCATAACTATCAATAACCATAGACAATTTTTCATTTTAAGTAAAAATTAATCTTTTAAATAAGATGACATCGGGGGTCATTCATACATATTTGATTTTTATACAAGTTAGAAAAATTGGAATATAGCTAATTGACTTTCCTACGTAACATACGTATTCCTATTCGCTTTCTATAACGACATATTTACTCTGGTGTTACTGTTGGTCACATCACAAAGAATGAGATTTGTTATAACTGTTCCTGATGTATAAAATTGTCTTCATAAAAATCTGCTACTGAAAATAGCTCGGTATTTACATAAACAAAATCTGAAGTTTGAACAGTATTACCAAATTATTTAAAAATGTTTGAACCGTTTTTCCACGTTTGTTGTCTTTTTTGAAGTTTACTCCTTAAGAAACGATTTGAGTTATAACGCCCTGTACGCAAATTTTATGAGGAGTAAAATCAAGTGTTAACTAAAAT
>DWEH01000151.1:0-13844 GCA_018245815.1 Apyrrothrix aesculapus | reverse complement strand
CGGGAGAAAAATAGATCCCTTTCTAGCTTATTGCAAATGTACTAAGAGAAAAAGAAAGACGACAAACAGAAGCTTTCAAGGCGGTTAGTCCTTAAGCTTTACCACAAAGCAAACAAAAATTTTCATTCCACATGTTCTTCACATTCTTCTGAACTCATGGAATGGTACATCATAATATAGCACATTTTATTATGTGATAGGCTAGCATTTGGCAAGGATTCCGCCTAGTGGAAAGCGAAAAACATCCTGAGACTAGGTCCGTATGTGTGGCGTATCATAATCATGTTTAATAATAATCACCAAATCACTTTGATCTGTAATTAAAACTAAACGACTGCAGTGAACACGCCCGTCAATTTCTTTATCAACAATTATTCGGCAATTTATAGAATTTCAGCCTTGAATTATCGATACCACGCACCGAAACTAACTGACGAATGGACGGCCGCCGTTAATGTTGTAACTGCATATAATGTGCCCGCTTTAGTACTAAAGTACTACCAAGAATATTCACCGGAACAACGATAGTAATTTTACTATTACTTACGGCGAAGTGTAACATGTTATGCTCTGATTTAACCGTAGGCACCAACTTAACATTATGAAGACAGAGAGACATACACTTTTGAAATTGATCTATATTATTTGTTAGCTTATACTATTTTCAAACTAGTCGTTTTATGTTGTGTGACTTTTTTTTATGTTAACTATGTTGTAATTATTGTCACGCTAATATGGTTTAAGATGCTTGTTTATAAATTACTTTTAAAATGACTATAAACAATCCAGACAATTTATGGCAATAGACTCACACCATATTCCATAGTGGGACGTAAACGTAACTGGTGAAACGTGGGAGTGTTCTACACTCCTCTGCCTACCTCTTCGGGAATTACAGGCGTGATGTTATGTACTTTAAAAATAGCCCCACGTTCTTTCTGTTTCTTCTATCTTTCACTCGCTCTCATCCCCTCTATACGTCTATCTATTCAATTTTATTTGCCATTTCTCCTGAACTGACTATATAAATATATATATTTATATTTAAATCGAGACATCAAGAAAAATGTCCGAAATTGGGAATGTAAAATAATCTTGGGACTTGAAAAATCTTGGGACACACGCGACTGTATCAATGAATGAGTGTTGCAAAAGTTATCGTCTTTTCCAATAAATACACAAATTCACGAAAAAATTTACATTTTTTACATCTTTCACAATACTTAATAACATGCAGTAATCGCTGCGTGTATAAATATACTCATAGTTACATGGTTTTTATTAAGAGCACACGCAAAAAGTTCGCGTGAGCGCGCTTTAGAAACACGTCTTTCGGCGACTGCGTCATTCATTCCAGCCTCCGCGTGAAATGTTATGATGCAACTGTTCCATTGTTCTCCGATCTTGTTCAAATACCTTTTGCGTTGAATTTTTATCAAATCGACTGTCACGAGACCTACTCGTACAATTGCATCGGTTGGCGATTAGGTAACTGAAGTACTTAGTAATTGAACTGAAGGCTGCATAAAGAGGACAATTTATTTATTTAAAAAAAGAATTCGTTTCTATTGGTCGTGGATTATTCGATAATGGGATATATGGTACTCATGTAGTAAGTGAACTGAGGGCTGAATGAAGAATTATAATTTATTTAAAAAATTAATTCGTTGCTATTGGTCGTGGATTATTCGAAAACGGAATGCATTATTGGTGTAGTAATTGAAGTAAGGGCTGAAGAAAGAAAACATTTATTATAAAATCGAATGCAATACTGGTTATGAACTATTGAAAAATGTAATGCAAGGTACAGTAACACATTAATTAAATGAAAGACTGAAGAAATAACTAGTAATAATAACTGCCCTCTACCTAGCCCGTAAGGGACCTGGCGTGAGATATGTATGTATGTACAGAATAAACATTTAAAAGAAACCTAAAAATATGAATAGATGACGATTGTGAATTATTGAAACATGGAAAGCAAAGTATTATTGTTGTAACAGAACGGGCTAAATAAAGAAGGCAAAGTTCAAAAATCGAATTATATTCTATTGGTCATAGATTATTCGAAAAAGGAATGCAAGTTGTTAATAGTATCAAAAAGAAATATGTAGCGTTTTGGTACCACTAGCGTTTAGTATTGAAATATTGTCTCAGATCAACCATCATTAAACCAGTTTACGAAAGAGGTAGTATGGTAAAAATTTACAAATTTTATATGCATAATAAATAACATATAGACATTCTGAGCGCTGCTTGTATTAAAACGATGTATTTCAGCTGACCACGTCTTTCAATAACAAAGGTCTACCGTTTGTCCGGCGTGTGAAGGTACGAGACGCGAGATACCAAAGCAAGGATGCACAGTTCGTTTGTTATAAAGCAAGACCAGTACCACATGTAAATGACATTGCTGATTGCATTGTTCACGCCATCTTGAAGTGTGCCGTGGGACCGCGGCGTGTCGTAACCGATTTGGTCAATTTCTTGTCAATTATTCGCCGGCTCGACTCGCGGTTTTGTTTTGTGCAAAGTGTTATTGTGCAAATGTTTTGATAATAACATTAATATATATTTATAACAATACTTATATTATACGTATTATATACGTGTATGTTATTTATATATATTTATTTCGATCCTAGAAATCGGATATTGGTGAACTAAAGTGATATGAGGTAACTAAAACTGATATGACTAGATCTTACTGCAGCCGGTAGGCATCTGTTTACCGGAGTTGGTGACCATGTTAAGTAGACACGTGTCCTAAACATACAATACAGAACTCGCCTTCCCGAACGAGATACTTACTGTTGTACGGCCTTTCAAAATTATGGCAACCCAAAAAAATGTTGTCGTCGAAATGCTGAGAAGTACAAGCAGTCTGAAGAAGGTATTTTACCGAAAAACTATTGTATTGGTGTTCCTACAGGATTAACAAACCACTACTACTCCGAGCCACTACTAGAAATTTCTACTAGAAAATCTAAGATAGAAAAATCCAATAGTACCAGACCCGTGATTTGATTCCAGGACCTCTTGATAGGCAGTCGCGCTTGTAACCAACACGGCCAACGAGTCAGGCAATTAAAGGCAATCAAAGACAGCTTTTGTTTAAAATGTTACCGCATTTACCTAGAGTACTTTGAATAGGTAGAATAGGTAAAGAGCATAGAAAAACAGTCAGAGAAACGAACTTTTGTTAGTGCCTGAACAGAACTGAATATTAACTACCTCAATATATCCTGATCAGATACTAAAATATGAGGACGAGTATCGATTATCGATGTATCACTGGACAGCATGCGCACGCGCACCTCTAATCGACAAGCTCGTGACGTACAGCAGTGAGTCACGATTTAGAAATTGCACGCTAGACCATTGTTCTATCAGCATGACACACATACAACCGCTCCGTGCCCACATGGCCCTCGTGATGTCCGACTTCAAGAATATCACGGATTATAGTGGAAAAGGCCGGGTGTTTTTGTCAGTGTTATTGTGTTTCTGTAATTTGAAATTCTCAGTAGTAGTACCGAGTTTGGACTTGTGCCCGGTGTATGGCCCAACTCCATTACATGCGACGTATAACATAACTGGTGAAACGTGGGAGTGCTACACTCCTCTGCCTACCCCTTTGGGGAAATACAGATGTGATGTTATGTTTTTGTTAGTAACTTCTTAAGAAAACATCTTGAAGAGGACTGTAGGAATAGGACTGTACATGTGAATTACCAGTCAGTATTAGTTGTTAATAAGATTATTAGCTAGTACTGGTAACAGGAGTTTATAAATAGAACTTTGGAATGCCTGAACTGCATAGAGGAAAATGTTGAATAGGACTATATGATTTCCATCATTGATATTAGGTCTCGTTACAATTTAAAAATTAATTAAGGTAGCAGCGAAAATCCAGCCAAACATGAGTTTGTCTTCAGCAATCATAATAATGCAACTATAAGCAACATAATGCACTTTCAGAAATGTAACCCAAAGCATCTTGATCAATACAACGGAGAATTAACCACGGGGTTGACAAATTAATTGAAATTTAAACTCAGTATTTCGCAGTGAACGAGCACTAATTGGCCTTCTCTACCACTGGTAATTAAAAGGTCGAACGTAGGGTCAATTATAGGAGACCTTACAAATTGAGGTGATTAGAAAACAGGCTATTTAATGTTATAGCGATTTATTGTTGTTTAAAATGCATTCATGAATGACAACCTTAGAAATACTTATCTCATACGGTTGGTACCAAATTGATTCGGTAGATCAAGTTATTTTAGCAGTGTGAAGTACTGCAAGCTAATAAAAGCTGTAAGATGTTTTCAAACCTGATCTGCGCATCTGATGCCATACGTCGAGAACCTCTTGGTAACATAATATAGACCTTCCTTAATAGATGTCATTTAACCAGCTGCAGCGCCTTTAGAATCCAGCGGTAAGAGGGTGACCTATACTCCTTCTACCAAGACGCGGCCAACATTCGACGTCCTTCCTTCCCCATTGGTCGTTGATTCTTCGAGCGATGTGGCCTGCCCATTGCCACTTCAACTTGCTAATTTAGCTATGACAAAAAGTGCCACGAAGTCTTCCTTTATTGCATACTAAAATAAAAATCACGCAGCAGCATGCAATCGGCCTTATCCTTCAAGTACAGACTGCTTCCAGACAATGTATTAAAAAAACCTTTTAACATTTACTCTATCAACACTACATTTATGTATGTACTTATAAATATAATACTTATATAGATACTTATTTCTTACACCCAGACCTAGAACAAAATAATGCTTATGCCAATCACACAAATATTTATTCTGGGTGGGAATCAAACCCAGGACCTGAGCGGAGCGGTCAGGTTCACTGACCACCGAACCAACAGGTCAGTCAACTGATGTTTCTTCCACATTCGGTCATTGTAAGATAACTACCTTGTTCGTTCAGTTTTATTATCTTCGTCTGAACACAATGAGTTATTGAATCGGTTGCTGTTAGCGTGGCATAGTTTTAACAAAGATTACTTTCGCCGGAAATAATTATCGGTCAAGAATTTTTTTTTGCTTACACGTGTTCTGAAATTAAAGAGTGAGATTGATGAGACGAATATGAATACGTGGAGCCGTTACATCGGGGACGTACGCTGAGAATTGATCTATTTCTGCGTAGAGTGATTAATTAATAATAATTATCGGAGACCTATGATGAAACGAAATGATAAAGACTGATAGTGGAGACGATGATGATAATGAATAAGGTTTCCTTCTGTTTCAATGATGTTAAAAACCTCCCCAACTTCCTAACACTTGAACATAATCCGTAAAGTTATCTGCTAAATCTCTTAGCTTCGAAAATTTTATGCAATTTTAATATCCTTAATAGAATCAGGCGTTGCTTTGTGGTAATCCATTGTTAAGAAATAAAGCAAACGTTTTATTACAATATTTTTGTATGTGACTGCCTCGTTGGTCTAGTGTTTGCAAGAGCTACTGCTGAGTAGGAGACTCTGGGTTCGATCCGTAGGTCGGGTAGATTATTAAAAGGTTTTTCTAACTTAACATTCCCAGCAATACCACAGGCGTGACGTTACGTTTTATTTAAGACAAGGATGAGCGCTGTCTCCTAACACAAGCTTCTTCGTAAAACTTAACAGGTGGGTCCCAACCACTTTATGAATAGTTCAATATCGGCTGAAATAAATAATTTTTTAATTTTTATTAGTTTTGAATATGAATTTTATTTTTGGGGTAACATTTATAGCCCAAATCACTAAATTTGGGAATATTCACATTTTCCTCTTTCTATTAAGGTTGTCTGGAAGAGATCGCTCTTTTTGCGATAAGACCGCCTGTTGTTCTTCACCTACTTTCTTGTTTTTGGTATACTGTGTATTTTCTTGTTATGTGGTGTACAATAAACAGTTTTTCTATTGTATTGTATTGGGTTGTATAGTATTATTTTCATGACGTCATAAATCACGTGGCACCCTCAACATTGGTTATGTCAATTGATCAACAATCGACCCCAGTTGTTTACCGACCTTGTGTGGATGGCAATTGGATAAATGTCATCTGTAACGGGCCGTTTGCGCTATCCGACCAACGAAATCGTATGGGATCCAATCTATTAGAAAAGTTTTAGTAATATTTGAACGATCAGTGATTCTCCGTGTTCTTCGTCGTAGACAGTGTGAGAAGTTGTGCTCTGCAGTCCCCAACTTGCATAGCCAGCGTAGGAATTATCGGCAAAAACAACTCAGGGGATGCTGATGTCCAGCAGTGGTCTGAGACAGGCTGATGATGATGATAATTTACATTTTAAAGAGATGCGTGCAAGGATTTTAACACAGAAACCTAAAAGTGGAAGGCTGGACCTAAACCACTAGGTTATCACTGTTGTTAATATTATTCATTGTTGCTATGTTTTTGTTTGCTGAAACAGTAGAATTTAACATTGCAGGTATTTAACATTCGCTGAAAGAACGATGTTATCCGGCATTGTCTGCCTCGCTTGTCGATTGGTTGCAAGCGCGACTGCCGATCGTCAGGTCCTAGGTTCAAATCCCGGATCGGGTACTATTGGATTTATCTAACTAGAATTTCTAGTTAAAATATCTAGTAATGGCTTGGAGTCTGGATTTGTGTCCGGTGTATGGCAATAGGCTCACCACCTATTCCATGATAGAACGTAAATGTAACTGGTGGAACGTGGGAGTGTACTACACTCCTCTGCCTACCTTGGCGGGGATTACATACGTGAGGTTACGTTATCTGGAATTGTCATTAACTGAAACGCATGAACTACATTTGCCAATTCTATTTAACAACAAATAAACATTGCTCTAGTTTGACCAAGTGCTATTTTTAATGAGCTATTTCATAAGTGTTTGTGTTACATCACACACGTGACATTGCAAAGTTATGTACCAATATGAAATTGATTAGAAATTTCATAATATAATTATTCAAGTTGTTATATTATTATATTCGCGTTTAAATATTTCCTCGATGTCAGCAACAGTATTAGCATAAATTAAACTTCGATATGTGGTTCGCGTGGCGCATGAGCCGTCGCTTAGCCGTGATAATGTCATGTATTTAGGTCCGGAGGTCTGGTTTTGAGGATAATGTGTGCATTATGTAAAGAAGCGGGTGTTTTTAAGTAAACACGCGAGGAAAGGAAAAGGAGGGGGAAGGGGGGAGGGGGGGGATTTGGGTTTGGGAAAATACAACATTAACACATAGCCAAATGAATGATGACGAATGAATGTGTATTAATGCAAAAAAAAGTTAATGTTGACGTGTTACAAATGACGTCATTGGCATCTGGGTACGTCTTTTCAAGCCCAATTTGCCCATTTGGACACTAATCTGCTCGCAGAATGAGAAAGGCTAAGACTATATGTGTAATATATGGTCTTAACATGCATCCCAATATTCTAAGATTATTTAACGTGGCATCGTTACATCACGCCTGTAATCCCCAAAGAAGTAGGCAAAGGTATGTAGTACACTCCCACGTTTCCTCAGTTACGTTTACGTCCCAACATGGAATGGGGAGTGAGCCTATTTCCATACACCGGGCACTAATGTAGACTTCGAGCAACTACTAGAAATTTCAAGTTAGAAAAATCTAATACTGCCCGACCCGGGGGTCGGACTCAGGACCAGTCGATTAACAGTAGCGCTTGTATCTCGACCACGGAGGCAGTCATTTTTGCTGTCACGAGTGAAAAAAAATCTAACGGTTGTTTTTCATTTCAGAAGGCGCAAGATGGCGTTGCGGTGGCTTCCTGTCGTGTTGTGGGTTGTAGCTCTGTACTTCCGGTCAGGTAAATGTCTATCTTGTTTTGTTTTTGTTCATAATCCTAGTACGTTTACTTAGTTTTGCGATATACAATTACTAAATTCGATACATTTATCGTAACTACGTTTTACGTGTGCTGTGCTCGTATTCGAAATATAAACAGTTATTTAGTATTCTATTAGTTACTAATTTAACGGTAATCGTAAGAGATCTGAAGTGCGATATAATTTCACTACAACAAGGTTGAAATGATTTCAAAAAGTTAACATCTAGATTTTGTTAAACATCTGTTCTATTTTTAATAGCTTATGAACTGCACAAATTAATTTAGTACCGCGTGTTCAACATTCCATACAGTTTTGGATAAATAAGTTTTTTTTTTTATTTTGTCCTCATTTGGTTTTTAATTAGTTATTGAGCCATTTACTATCTCAAACAAAATGAACGAAATCCGTATCAATTTTCTAAAACAGTCAATTTTAAATTGAAAAATGAGGCTTCTTTATTAAAACTGTTAAATTTAATATAATCAAACAATTAGTACATTTCGGATAATCTGTTATACAACCTAATTAGATATAGACGTTTCTTACTTCAACCCTTTGCGAGCAGTGCTATATTTTCCAACCATTTGCGAGGAATGCTACATTTTCCATCCCTTTGCGAGGAATGCTACATTTTCCAACCCTTTCCGAGGAATTCTATATTTTCCAATCTTTCGCGGGGCATCATATATCGCATCCCTTTAAAACTGTGTGTTGTGCGTAGGCTTTTCATATTTAGGTAGTGAATTTCTAATGCAGAGAGAGTTCGCTAATGTTATGCGAGAAACTCTACATATACAGCAGACACGTACAACACAGACACTTTGTTCGGATGTGCGTAACGGTACCGAATTAACGCAATTAGCAACGGTGACTACCTCGCGTCTCGGATCTTAAGATATTCTCTTGAAATATCTGCACAGATAACAATACAAAAAGCCTATCCGTACGATCTCTAAGTATTAAATCGAAATAAATTGGCCATGTAGGGGTCAGCTAAGACCGGATTTTTAGAAATTCCACCCCAAGGTACTAAAATAGGGGTTGAAAGTTTGTATGATATTTCGTTGGTTTTGAAGTTACGCACCTGACATTTTAGATTTAGGCTCTCCATGAACAAAAAGAATGATGTGTTTGATCGTTTTTCGAAAATGATTGCATGCATTTTAAAATATAATTTCATTCCAGGCTCAACTATCTCCCTTCCAGTCTTCACTCACGACATGGATAACTTGCCACTATCAGAAAGCACACCTGTGGGTTCAATAGTGTACAAATTGCAAGGTGCCAGCCCTGATGGTTTACCGGTAAGTCCAGTAAATAACGATCGAGAACCAATATAAGGCAGAAAATGTTTGAAAACGTACACAAGTGAGGTCTAAAATTCAGGGTTGCCGCTGACAGAACTGGTGGTCTCGAAAATAAATTGAAAATATGTATGTAGTTGGTTAATGTTTACTGTGTATTAATTTCAACTTCACGCAGTTATTATCACTGATTATTTTAAGTACACCTGAAATGATTAAATTGATTAGTAAAATGTGATTAAATTGGTAATGAATTAAAATTGATTAATAAAATGAAATAATACATGACTAAAATTATTAATAAAATTAAATTGATTAATAAAACGTGTTATTGATTTAGGGATTAAATTGATAAAAATTGATCTCATCAATTAACGCAATTAGGAGATTGAGGAAATTTGAGAATTGAGATTGAGGAAAGATGTAATATATTGTGATATCGTGACATTCCTATTTTTACGGTGGTACTGGCAGGACTGGTAGGATCGACAGACCAACAGACCAACGGTCCACCTGACGGTACGCAGTAAGCGTGGTGTATTCACGTTTGTAGTACCAGAGTTAGCTTACCAAAGAGCTTAGAAGAGGACCAAAAGTGGTCTTGAAGGCTCTTTCAATATTACGGTTGAAGAAATTATGGAAAGAAAATTACCTCAGGGTGAAGAAGACTCATTGCACATTGTGAAAAATGGCCTTTAAACTTACTGTTGAGGATGAGAAAAAAACAGACGAGTTATAGGTGAAACTTTTCGGCTCTTAACCCTTAGGTTTTTGACACGTACTACATCGCAAAAAACACTTACTATTTGCAAAGTCGGTAGAAGACAAATAATGAGCCGACCAATTTAAACTATATCTCTTACTTTTATGTTACTCTTTTGTAAAACTGTTATAGTGTGGTTTATGAATTTCAATAACTGTATTATTTCACTGCTTACAGATAAAATATCGTCTGGTTGGAACAGACAAGTTCTCAGTGAATCCAATAACCGGTGACGTCACCCTGGTACAAGCTTTAGATAGAGAGGTGAGATAATATTAATAAATTCAATAGTTTCGTGACGTACGTAAGTACCACACGTGGTGTCGATAGTCGGATGCAAACTGGTTCTCCGCTCCATAAGCACCTTTATGGCTGATTATATGCACGTAGAACGATTAATGTACTGTAAATAAACATTATATCCTAGAAATGTAAAGTATACGATCCTTATTATACTCATTTAGGTTAATATTACACATTTATTGAACAGTACATATGTAGATCTTTAAGTTTTTTTCAACATTTAAAAACGGTTAAAAGTTATTTTTAAAATTTTTATTTCTATTGTCTATTTTAATACATCACCCATAGTGTCCGTTAGCCGATAAGAGATGGCGCTAAATGGATTATGAATCTTCACACTATACATATTTCTTCGGACGCACACGTACACAAATCTAATGTAGAAATCGAGTTATGGCCCAGCTTCCCAATAGCTCTCATACATTAGCTCATTAAAAGAAACTTAAATTTTTTTGCTTTATTCCAGACGCATGACACGATAAAGTTCCTAGTGTCCATACAAGCGGAGGATGATAACCCAGCTAACAGCGTTGCCCAGCCAGTCACCGTGATCGTTTTGGACGAGAATGACAATCCGCCTATTTTCAAAAAAGTAAGTTCTAAAATGTGTGGTACAAAATCTGAATAAAATTTTATTGTATTTTTCACAAATAACATTAAAAAATTTACTGCTTAGTTTTGTCAATTCCAAAACCGTATTATATTTCTGTAAAAAAACAAAGCAAAGAACATTGAAAACCCAGTTTAGTTTATATCCATGGCGAATTTCAGGCAATTTAATCACGCAAAAGTTACTAAAATTTGTTTTTCCAAATTTCCAGAGTCCATACGAAGTGGACGTACCAGAAGATGAGGAGATCGGTACCACCATACTCGAGAATATTGAGGTTGAGGATAAAGATTCAGTTGGAGACAGTCTCGAAGTTGGATGTTTGCCTAATGAGCAGGTGGGAAAATTTTGTTAATCTGTGCTATTGATTATTGAAAACGAACGGTCGGTCCATATAGGTGACAGTGCACTGGACCAGACTACAGAGCATCAGGCGTTACTGACACGCTATCGAAACATCTCAGCCTGAAATGTTACAATTGCAAATCCAGGTTAAAAATACTAAACTTTGATATTACCTATTAAAGAGTGACTGCCTTGTTGGTCGTGTTGGTTGCAAGCGCGACTGCCGATCGAGAAGTGCTGGATTCAAATCCTGGGTCGGGTGCTCTTGGATTTTTAGAACTTGAATTTCTAGTTGAAATAAAAAATAGTGGCACGGAATCTGGATTTGTGTCCGATGCACGGCAATAGGCTCACCACCTATTCCATGGTGGGACGTAAACGTAACTAATGAAACGTGGGAGTGTACTACACTCCTCTACCTACCTCTACGGGGATTACAGGCGTGATGTTACGAACAGACAAAAAATAGGATAGGATGTAGGAACAAGATTTCTAGCTCCTACGATACTGATAAAACTTGCGCCTCTTATAATTTTTAAATGCTAAATATATAACTTATAAAACCGTAAAAACAAAATAGTATACGTTTTAGATGTTCATTGGGTATTGTGCTCTTGATTGAATTTATTACCTACAATCGATTGCATCGGAGGACTTGCGAGGCTTACAATGCAAATTATGTAGTCGGCGTATAAACTTTGTTTCTTAATTCTTTTTTTTTTAAATAAAGCGCTAGGGTACAGTTTGGAGGATTATTTTTGAGATGGAAGTTGTTTTGTAGCAATTTTTTTCATATCATTGTAATTTTGTTGTTATACAAATGCTAGTCCACTGATTTAATTTTTGAACCTAATTGCTTACTATTTTCAGTGGCCGGAAGCATGTGAGTACTTTGAGGTTGTGAGCCTACTTTCCACGGCGAATCAATACAAGGGCGCGTTGGTCTTAAAGAAGAATTTGGACTACAATGAGAAACAGTTCTATCAATTCCAGTTGTACGCTACGGTGAGTTGTGTTATTAAAGTACATCAAAAGATTCGTACTGTTTATGTTCAAGTGTGAAAGATTTCGGTCCTAAAATTGCACCCTGAGGAATCCCTAATTTCGTAATTTCCTAATGTTATACCAGATCACTGTTACAAAGTACAGCAATTGTATTTCGAATTTAGTGTTAATTATTATCAAAGGGCAGTTCGATCCAGATTTACAGAAGAATACCGTGAAATTACTGATGTTGGTTTTAAGTTTTTTGGCATATAGTTATGACGTAACATAACGTAACATCACGCCTGTAATCCCCGAAGAGGTAGGCAGAGGAGTGAAGTACACTCCCACGTTTCACCTGTTACGTTTACGTCCCAATATGGAATAGGTGGTGAGTCTATTGCCGTACACCGGGCACTAATCCAGACTCCGAGCTACTACTAGAAATTCTAATTTTAGAAAAATCTAATAGTACTCGACCCGGGATTCGTTCCCAGGACCTCTTGATCGGCAGTCGCGCTTGCAACCACCACGATCAACGAGGCAGTCATAGTCATAGTTATGCTTTACAGGTAATAATAGAGAACAAAGCAATATTATTTATACGTTAGAGATAAAATCCTAAATTATACTTTGATATTATATAAACATCTCGCACTTGACCAGCGTGGATTTAACTCTCTCATTATGAGAAGAGACCCGTGTCCAACAGTAGAACGAAAAAAGGGTTAAAACAAATTATATTTGATATTAATAAGTATAATCATGTTGATTTAAAAATTACACATATCATATAATTAGAGCTATGTGGAGTACTCCATAATTACTGAGACTGGAACTTTCGAAGAATATATTCATACTCGATTATTGTTCTTTTACAACGTTAATTCGTATGTTTCTTGTCAGGATGGCACACAAAACTCAACAGCACATGTGGAAGTGAAGGTCGTAGATGTGCAGAACTCGCCTCCAGTATTCAGTGGGTCTCTTACCGGAGCGCTGGCTGAGGACGCACCCGTGGGGTCCTTGGCACTCACTATCAAAGCCAGGGACGCGGACCGAGCCCAGCCTAGGGACATCAAACTGGAACTTATTACAAGTAAGTAGGGGAAGTGTAAGGCGATGATGGATTCCGAAGTATTTCAAATATAATACCAGGGCAACTCTGTCAAGTTCGAAGTAGTATCCATCAGACCACTCAAAAACCTTCTCTCAATATTAAAAAAAGATATTCAAACCACAATTTCTACATTTTCCAGATCCTTTGGACTTCTTCTTATTGGACAGCACAACAGGAGAACTGAAAACAGCAAAGCCTTTAGATAGAGAAGCCTTAGCTGACCCTTCATCACCACTTAACCTGACTGTGAGAGTAAGTTGACACAATTTGTATCATATTCTATTAGAAAAACATCATAACGTTTTCTTATAAGACTAGCGGAGTAATGTCCATAATGCTCTGGAGATTAGTGGTTGTATTCCATATATATAGTGTAGACAGCATCATTGGTGGTTGCAAGTGCGACTGCTTATTGAGAGGTCCATAATTCGATCCTCAGGGACGAGTATTACTGGGTTTTCTATAATTAGCATAATAAATAAGAAAATAAAAATTCACACCTTTAATAATATGTTATGTCAATATATAACTAATAAATAATCCATGATAGCATCAAACG
>DWEH01000150.1:0-13859 GCA_018245815.1 Apyrrothrix aesculapus | reverse complement strand
CAGCGGTTGGATACAAAAAGCTTAATATCGAGCTCAGTGGGGTGCTATTGGAGAGGCCTATGTCCAGCAGTGGACGGGAATAGGCTGGTCCTGATGAACCTAATATTAAGTTATCGTTAAGAATAAGTTACGTTAAATATAACGTAACCTAATATACGTAT
Source organism: Apyrrothrix aesculapus (assembly GCA_018245815.1). NCBI lineage: Eukaryota > Metazoa > Arthropoda > Insecta > Lepidoptera > Hesperiidae > Apyrrothrix > Apyrrothrix aesculapus. The sequence continues at coordinate 13,698 of DWEH01000150.1, read as the reverse complement.
CAAAAAGAAAGAATACTCAACAAAACAAAACATTTATATGTAGGTATTTACATTGTATCGAAGATCGGTACTCAATTCAACCGGGTTACAAACCCGCACTTCGCGACGCCTGCCGGGCACCGTTACAGTCGCAGCGCAGTGCTACGCTGTCTGTAACTGCGCTACGCAAAGTCGTAGAACTCGCTGGTACGTAGACTAAGCAAAACTGGGATTTGTATAACTGTTTTACGATTGGTTTATTACATATAGCTATAAATTATAATGGGCATCGTTATTGCCTCGTTGGTCGTATTGGTTGCAAGCGTGACTGCCGATAGAGAGGCCCTGCGTTCAAATGCCGGGTCCGGTATTATTGGATTTTTCTAACTTAGATTTTCTAGTTGTGGCTTGGATTCCGGGTTTCTGCCCGGTGTATGGCAATAGACTTACCACCTATTCCGTAATGGGACGTTAAAGTAACTGATGAAACTTGGGAGTGTACCACACTGCTCTGCCAACCTCTTCGGGGATCACGGACTTGATGTTACGTTTACAATGGGCACACAACCAGTATGCTTTCACTTTATTATTATAGTAAGTAGTTATTATTTAAAGCTTTCAACCGCCTCGGAGTAGCGCTGGTGGAGCCAACCTCAGACATGAACACATACATAGGGCCTTGATAAATTAATTGTGTTATCTGGAAAACCGTCCCATTTATTGTGTAGTTATTGTCATATTATCGTAACACCGAGTGCCCGATTAACGCTGTTTCCGTTTAAGGTCGGCTACATCTCGCAGTGCATGATGAGGTATAATAATAATATTGCAGTAAAACAAAATCCTCGCGTGCTTCGTTAAATGCAAATGTTCGTGCATTTGACAAATATACGTCCTCGTAAGTACTCAAGTCTCGTAATGTAGGACGTTGGTAAGATTGTTCGTTTCTGTGCGGTTACAGTTTATGACTTTAATAGCCTGATTTATGAAAAGGAATTATATTAACTGTTATAATTTATTTTTATGACGAACGATAAAAATAAATGTAGTGCATATTATACAGTTCAATGTAAAGCAAGAATTGTTAAAAAGGTACTTGTAGATATAAATATTAGTGCTATTATAATAGTGCTGGCGACAGACGAGCGTGCTCACTGCTCCTGCGCCTTGCCGAGACACCTGTGAGCTGTGACGTCACGAGGAATAGCGGACCACCACAGCCCGTACAAATAAAATGTGCGACACTCGTTTATAACAAGTATGCGGAAATTTTTATAATAAAACTAGAAGGCCTGGTGAACTTCATATCACCTGAAATACAATCAACTGTTCAACTCCAATTCATTGAAATCATAATACTGGCTGCATCCTGGACGGTTTGAATTTTGTTATTAAATGAAACTTGCCTATACGTAATTCAATGTCTTTTATTTACATGAAACACAAATAAAGTGATGATAAAAAATCAATTTATTGCAGACGTCCTTTAAAACTGGTTTCTATTACTTTATTAGTTTAGTAGTTTAGTACCCGCAAGAAGCCCCTCAGAGCGTAGCAATGTTTAGGGAGATCGGTTAATGTACGTATGCTCATGGAATCTAACGGAATATTTTCTAATCATTCAAATCATCTTGCAATATTATTTGATTAGAAAAAATAACAAAATAATGAAAATAATAATTGTGTTAATATTTTAAACAATGCTATGTCAACGGTAAAGAATGGCAATAGGTCGAAATTAAATTACATGTCAAAAATAAGTAAAGACACTTCTCTGGGTCAAATAGACCTCATACTGGCTAACGGGTCCCGCAGGCCTGCGGCCGGCGTGCGCGCGCGGAGGTGGCGATAACGTAGAAGAAGCGCGGCAAATAGAGGTATTGGGCACTCCGAGCGCTCTGCTGTCGCGCGAGGAACTTGGTGCGAAAATGAGAATGTATGTATGTCAAAAATATATTATATGGTTCAAATATCAATTACACACTTCTTGACCAATTACATTTTGGGGGCATTAATAATAATTTGTTTATAGAATCTAATATTGTAAACTAATAGATTCTACGCTTGTGCCAAGCCACGGAGTACATCCGATAACGAACATGGCCACACCCACGCTGCTCTGTAATGAAATCCATGACATTTTATTTTTGTATCATTGTTCCGACATCGATTGTCGGTGAATTAAACCTTTTACGTGTTGCGCCCACGAGTTTTGTCAGTCCGCATGACGGTATCATGGCTGTCGGCTCAATTTGAACATTTTGAACAATTTGTTGTTCTGATGAGCAATCGTTTGCAATTCTTTGACAATGGCTCGTGACATTATCGATGTGTGAGCCCAACGGTGATCAAGTTCTGAACCGAATTGCCTGTAAAATAGATTTGTCAGTTTTGGTGATCCGCATCCGGTTGTGGTAACAACGCGTCCAGTAAGTAATAAATTTGTCTTTGGATCCGTAATGGGGTGTGTCATCGTAAAATGGTTTCTAATACAATTGTGAATGTGACAAAAGATAACTATTTTCTAATTACCTTAAAAGTGGACATAACACTCTTCTGTAAATTAGTCGTTGTGCTGAACGACTTCATTTAGAAACAACTGTTGTACTTTTGAATATTAGTCAAGAAATTGGTAAAATCACTTTCCGTCCCAGAAAGTAATGAGAGTAATGGATCTGGTGGTGGTGGTGGCAACTCTACTTTTCTGACACAATCCAGCAGATTCATTTCTGTATTTCAACGTCTGGAATACGAACAAACGACTGACATTTCTCCAGTGATCACTGATCAGACCACACCGTAATCAATGTCAGGATCGTAATGACACGCCGCTCGGTCCAGGTCGACGGGAGCACCGCGTCGCCGTCGCGTTCATGTTCATGGCGCCGTGGTCGCTGCTGTCGTGCTGATTGCGCGAGAACTCGTCGCATTCTACATCTGTCCGAGTGTCATTCATTTTCAGTCACTGTGGAACGCGATTGGGACTTACCAATACGGCTGTTAGACGGACTTACCAATACGGCTGTCATACGGACTTACCAATACGGCTGTCATACGGACTTACCAATACGGCTGTTAGACGGACTTACCAATACGGCTGTCATACGGACTTACCAATACGGCTGTTAGACGGACTTACCAATACGGCTGTTAGACGGACTTACCAATACGGCTGTTAGACCGACTTACCAATACGGCTGTTATACCGACGTACCAATACGGCTGTTCTACGGACTTACTAATACGGCTGTTATACGGACTTACCAATACGGTTTGCACGTGATCTAGCTTGTCGCACGTTTGATTGAGTTCGGTCTATGTCAGCTCGTCTTCTCCTCGGCATTGTAATGAACAGTTGTAATAATATGTATAAAACGATTGTTTTCTGTCAATCTTACCTTGAACACATTAAAATATCGAAAATCTCAAAATAAGTCCTCGAGTCACGTTAAAATTTAACGAAATACTGTTTGGATTATAATAATTTCTACATAACTGCACGGAATAAATTCATATAGATATTATACATAGAGTAGGTGAGCCAAGCAATAGTCGTCTCGTGAATATATACGTATACCAAACTGTTTCTCTCTCTCTCTCTCTATCAACGAGATATTTTCACTTGCATTCGAGCTTATGGCTCGCTTATTCTATCTATAATATCTCTATGAATAAATTACGGTTTTTAATTACAGGTCAGTTATTATAGTAACTATACATCCGCCACGCACGCCATCTGATGAGAGAAATTTGAAATTCCGGCTCCCCAATAAAATAATCGATTTTTAATTTTTCTTTTGGGTTTTATCTATTTTGTTGCTTTTAAACCATCCTTGAATTAGATCAAACAATTCAAAAAATATTCAAATCGGTCCATCTGTTTCTGAGTTTAGCGAGACTAACGAACAGCTATTTAGTTTTAATATACTCGTACAAATGGATTTCAAAATGCTTGGGAACCTGCGCTACACCTATTTCACATCAATACATATGCTACGTATATTTCTATTGGAATGCGGTTATGTAATAATTGGTGACAGAGCTCACATCGCAAGACCATAAAGTGTATCAGCAGAGCGCCGACGGAGGGGCCACATGCGACACGTGACTAATGAAATTCTCCCCCGAGCGAGCGGCGCCTCCAGTGGAATACACGGGCGAACAATAGATTCAATTATTTTATTATTTCAATTCATTGTCATTTTTGTTTAATATCGTCGATGTGCGATCGTGTCTGTTGTCGTGAGTTATTTGTATTTCCTTTTGGTTTAATCTACAAGAGCCAAACCCTAGAACCTTTAAAGCCCACTAGCTTGCGATTTCGCCACTGTTTATTGAGTATCGCGCCACTTAGCGCGTGCTGCATCCGCCCACGAGTCGGACTTTGCATAGTATACATCTCGTGATTTTATTTACATCGTCATTTTTACACACAAATATGCGCGTATGATATGCTGATAAATATCACGAAGATGCCATTATGTTTCTCACAATCATGGATGAACATAAAACTGCTATGTAAAGTCCTTTATTTGCATACAGAGCGCGACACTTCGCGTCGCCTTGATCCCCGTCCCGACGCCGCCGAGCAGCTTCAGTCGCGGGATGACACAGCCGTTCTCGTGGAACACAGCCAATATTATGATTTATGTACGAAGACGCGAACGTCATACGGATGTATTGAATGACAACGACATATTCATAAATTCATCGCCTGTTAAATAATAATGACCATGTTTTTTTAAGTGACCAATTCAAACGATAGATGATCAAATGTAAAGCTACTTTCACATGCGAACGCAAACAATTAAGTAGATTTAAAGCCTCATTTGTTTGTAGTTCATGCAACACTGGCTTTGAAAGTTAAATATTTATGTACCGTTTGGACATACATTACAACGTTTCTAGCGATTTAAAGGTAGCATTAGTCAACGGCTTACGTCAAGACAAGTGAACGAATTTTACTCTAAAAATCGCGTATAAACATAATAATATAAAAAATATGTTGTAACTAAAGCTTTAACATTAGCATAGAGAGCGTAGCGCCGCGTAGTCGTGCGCCCATTTACACTTTATTTCTCCACCCGTAAGCCTGCAGGAGCGAGCTCGCGCCGCGCCCGCCCCCCGCCAGCGAGCGAGCCAGCAGTAGCGTGCACGTCCGGGGCCCGACGCGTGCTCGTCAATTCAACATCACCAACCTTTCATTGTTCCGTTGGTGTACGTGCGACTACTCAGTTAACAGAATATAAGGCGATTTTAAGCCATGTTACTAAAATGGCCAAGTGCAGGTACTGTTATGTTGTGGAAACCCATTGTTCATAATAAGATAATGTTTATAATTTTGCGACTTTGCGGGATGGTAGATCCTTTCTTGCGAGATTTTCTTGCGAGATTCTTTCTTGCGAGAATTTAGACCTGCAGAGCGGCGGGCTTGGAGGCAGAAATTTAGATCATAAGACTGTTAGTGCTCGCTGATAGATTACTTACACATTATTTATAGTTCAAATACTCATAGAGGTGGATTGCACCATTACGTAGGATTTCGCGAACTAGACCGACACAGGAAAATGAGTTAACTGATTATTATTAGATTGACTATGTATTGCCTACTTCGTTGGTCCTGTTGCTTACAAACGCGACTGCCGATCGAGAGGTCCTGGGTTTAAGTTTCGGGTCGCGTACTATTGGATTTTTCTTACTTAGATATTCTAGTAGTGGTTCGGAGTCTGGGTTTGTGCCCGGTGTATATTGGGAAGTAAACGTAACTGGTGAAACGTGGGAGTGTACTACACTCCTCTGCCTACCTCTTCGGGGATTACAGACGTGATGTTACGTTAATCTTCCTTTTATATTTCCAGAGCGCTGTGACAACCATCATCATCATCAGCAACTCTAAGTCCACTACTGGACATAGGCCTTCTCTGAGAAGTTTTTGCTCATAATCCCCACGCTGGGCAGGCGGGTTCGGAATCACAGAACATAGTTTCTCAGATCGCCTAGGCTACTGAACGGTGGCAGCCAGGGGATTTAGCCGTGTGTAGGTAGGCCTCGCTATACCGCGCTCAGCCAGTGCCTTGTTCGGCGTCTCTTAGGACATTCTTGTATACCGGCATGGGGACGGAGGTTGTGTTCTTTATTTGTCCCGACACAGATAAGTGTGATAAAGGACTCTTCAATAAGATTCACAAAGAGTTTTCTTTCATAGTTGGCAAAGCACTGGCGCGTTCTCGGTGTTGCATGTGTCCGTGAGTGGTGATGTCTTCTTGCCGTCGGGTGGTCCGTTTGTCTGCTTGATACACCAAATTAATAAGAAAATGAAATCCCGTGCCCTGTGTCCGATTACTGCATTATATTCGACCCGCGCCACTGCCTCAGCGCAAGGAGCTGTCGCGCCGGGGATGTCGTGTTATTCTCCCCTCTCAGAACAATGCAATGATTCCTTGCAGCATAATTTTCGTTTTAGTCAAGAACACGCCTGTAATTTTTTACTCCGACGTATAGTGTAAACATTTTATTTAAACACAAGTACCCAGGATCGTATTTTCCATTTAGGAAAATTTGCGAATCTCAACAGATAGCAACAAGTGACGCAGAACCTCATCGCCTACTTGGAAGGACTCGGTGGCTGGGGGGTGTCGCGCACGCTTCTATATAACACAATCAGCTTATTTGACGTCAAATACAATCTCCTCTCGATGTTTCGAATACAGTTTCAAATGCTGTCGCGTTAGAACATTATGACCCGTGACCGTTTATCTGAAGTGCCAACGCAGGCAGCAAGACGTGCGGTAATACAAGTTACTCATAATTTCACGTTGTAACGTGCTCTGCTCACAAAGGTTCCAAGGCTACACATTTACGAGTGGCTCATTATGCCTCAGTAGGAGAGGAGGAGGACACACCTACCGATGCATTTAATTCTTAACCGAAACACTCTAAGGCGAAGAGTAATGCTCGACGGTTCATTCTTCTTAAATGTTCTCTGAGTCGTGTGTGGTCTGCCACGCCGCACGTGGCCAGCGTGGCAGACTGTAGTCGTAACTATCATCATTCCGAGAGAAAGAGTGTCCGCTAAGCAAGGACAAAAAGGATCGATGACATGGGTTTATGGTTTTTTAAGAGGACGGATATGGTCCAAATATATTTCATGGATTAAGAAGCTGGCGCGGTCGCCGACAAAACTCGCGTACAATGTTATATAGTGTTCAGGATATGGCCAACCTGGCCCTTATCTATCAAATTCTAGTTAACTTTCACAAAAAATATTAACAAAGTTTGCAGAACACAACTGAAATATTTCAGCATACTTTCGCGAAGTCATTGTAAAACTAGAAACTCTGCATGTCTCGCACCGTGAATATTACGATCGTACTAAAGGTCAATATTATTTTTTTTACTCTGCGTTCGTTTATTGTCAAAAAAATAGAAAAATGAATTGGCTGTGGCAAGTAATAGGTCGTATTAAAGTATCGAATGTGCATTTGCATTATTGTTATCGACATATCACATGAAACCCTGGTGTGTGACTGCAAATAATTAATTTCCCGCTGCTGGACGTGGCTGTTTGTTGTCGTGACCAATGAGAGCGAGCAGTTTGCCTCCCCGCATTGCTGCAACGCACCGCTGAAGGCTCCAGCTAGTGTCGGTTCCAGGGGACTTCCAGTAGTAGTAGTAGTATTAGTAGTAGTAGTATTTTCTTTGCAGAGGAAAGTGTCTGCCCTTGTATCTATAGTGTATACTATAAGAAGCCAACCACTACGATAAAGAAGCCGATACGTCGCTGAGTAATTCCTTGATTAGACATTTTCTTTTGCACTTGAGAACTTCGAAAACTCGATTCCAGTTTTTATGGAGTTCCGTTAAAAGAGCCCTCGGTCCCTTCTTTATCGATTTTGAAGCTTCCTTCAGTTATGGACTTTGAAATAAGTGTTGTCGAAGAATGAACAAAATACAATTTAAAAAAAAATGGATTACTCCAAATTTACGTAACATTTGTTTTGTGAAGGGTTTAAAATCTAAGATGCGTTTAAAGAACAAGAAGACGTAAAATTCTAAATATTGGTAAAAGGAAATATACGTTGGTCGTGTTGGTTGTAAACGCGACTGCCAATCGAGAGGTCCTGAGTTCAAATCCCGGGTCGAACACTATTGGATTTAAAAAAAATTAGAATTTCTAGTAGTGGCTCTGAGTCTGGATTTGTGCCCGGTGTATGGCAATAGACTCATCACCTATTCCATATTTTGGTACCTAAACGTAACTGGTGAAACGTGGGAGTGTACTACACTCCTTTGCCTACCTCTTTGGGGATTACAGGTGTGATGTTACGTAAGATACATGTAATGTAGAGTTGTCTATTGAAAATATGCTCATTCACAGTTATATTCATACAAAAGAGAATGTCTATTTTATTTCTGTACATTTACCCGTATAGCATACAGCTATCGACGTAACTATTTCTATCGCTAAGCTCTACCTCTGTGTACACACCGATGGAACCAGGTGTTGTGAAATTTTCATTCTTTCGGGACTCTCGGGACTTTCATTCTTAAACGTGAATCTAGCACTGGAACATAAGTAACACGATCTTATATTTTCATAAGATAAGGTAATTCACAAGTTGTGCGAATGGTTACGGAATATTTTAGGACTGCACCAAATATCGACAATAACATACTTCTTGCAGCGTGGTAGTGTTCACGCGAGTCGGACCGCCCTCCTCTAGCACCACCCTAACGTGGTAGGAAGAGCAGCTTGCGGTGCGCCGGCGCTGCAACAATGTCTGAACAATGAAATAATACAAATATCACATTGGTAGAAATAATACACAAATATTTCGAAGACTACCGCGTGTATAAACGCTTCTTCACGAAAATCCGACTAAAACTGTGAGTTCAGTCATCAAATATAGATAATATTTTTAAACTGAATAACGTTCTCGGGCAGCATTAGCGACCTAAGCAATAAGCTGTACCCATTGAAAAGAGTTGGTGGTGATACATACATGATATAAAAGTCTGCTCGCTGTGCTGCAATTTTAAAAGAGGATAGCTTACACTTTGGAATTGTGTGATTTAGATTTAGATGCGGATTGCTTCTCACATCGACAACTGTATGTTGCGTGTTTTCGAATCGGCCAACCAGATACTCTTAATTTCTACGAAGACAATGGTAGACAAAAAATATTGTATACAAATATTGCAAAATTAAATTTATATGAAACATATGCTTTGGTTTGTGTTTCAACTCTTACCCATCTAACTACAATGTGCCACGGCGAAGCGTGGCAGGGTACAAATAGTTATTACATAAAAACAATCCGGACCCGTGGTCTTTTGAGTAATTTCTATTCGAATCATATTTACGATTACTTCGTTAGACACTATGGTTGTTATTTCAAATGGCAAGGCGATGGCATATTTATAATGATATAACAATTAACTAAAAATATACGTGGTCAACTGTGAGAGCGCGAGGGTCTGCGGCGGCGCTTGTCGTCACTACGTCGTGGCGGTGAACCTGCGGATCTCGAAGCTTTAGAACACTTTCAACGAACGAACCAGCCTCAATTGTCACTAACGACGAGCTCACCACCACTATTCAACTCCAAACCTAGTCTCCGTCGTCGTGGAGCTCGTCTGGAAATATTCAGCAGGGTACATTAAAAGCGCGGACTACACGATTTAATTCCCTCACCCTCTATTCCAAACGCTGCTAGCTTCTATATTTCAGGACCCATGTAACCTAGGACTCTGCAAAGCAAGGGTGAATAAGCTTTTCTTAGGCTAGAATTAGCTAGACTAGGCTAGGCTGAGCTAATGTTCCATCTTAGGACGCATCTGCGCTTTCAATCAGGCGGAATCGCTGTCAGACGCTAGTCTACGATATAATACAAACGAACAAACTTTGGCACAGTGTGCTCAAGACTACTTAATACAAATACGTTATGATAAGAGTTACTGAATTGAAACGAAATGATAGCTCCAATATCCGTAATTATTCCGGCGCAGTGGAAGGGTGCTAACGCAATGTTCCCTAGGAAATAACCGACGAGACGCTCTTCGAGACAGAACCGTTCTAACTAGTGGGATAAGCAAAAGAGATCGCGCGGAGATTGCTCCACCACGTCGGCAGCCCTCGTGCCTACCCTCCTTCCTCATTTTTCGCTTCGTACATTAAGTACGATAGCTTCACGGTTTGCACCAACGAACTTGAAGGTAAAGCTGTCACCATCGCCGAAATCAGTCGGATTATTATGATAGCTTCACAGTAATAATAAATTAAGTGATCAGTGTGTTTACATTACTGTTAAAAATGGTAATAAAATGGCGGATGAAATAATAATAGTTCTGATATTCCTCTATTTTTCTTTAGTATTACAACTAAATATTTTAGATATGTATTCGATTTGTCTTTTGATCCAGTGGTTATGAAATTATGCCATGAAGGCTGAGCTGCGGATGATGAGTTCGAGTCTTAACCAGGACAAATGTTTTTGTAACGAGCATGAGTATGTTTTGTCTAAATATAAATCACTTTTGCCAAGGTGACATACAAACCAGCTACATAAGTATTGTAATTAGAAAGTCATACATAAAGTTTATGCGCTGTCTGGCGTGTGTGAAGTTGCCAAAATATATCCTTATTATACTTTGTTAGACATTTTATTTTTGTCTGAAGGTAAGATGTATCACTGTGGGAATGTAAAGACATTTCTTGAGCGATACAATTTAAAACAACAATGAATAAACGCGTTGTTTTCATATTTTTATTTTGTAAGTACATATTATTACAAAACGCATTCGCTTCTTGGGTATTTACTATACATACATGTTTAATAAGTTATAAATATCTGGAAGCTCGAAGCCGCGGAAGTACCCAGTACCTACGATATCCCACAAATAAATTGCTCTCGTTTTTAAATCCTCTCTCATAATAAACATTTCCGTAAAGATTTCCAGCAGCGCTTCTGGAGCGAGACGGCGCCATTTGCATAAGGAATGACTTCAGGGAACAAAAATAAAAGTTAATAACAAACAGAGGATGTTTGTCGAACGAAACTGTTTTTTTAAGTGAAGGAGGCTGCGAGAAGCGGGCTGTTGACGTTCTAGCACGATGTACGTTGTACCCGTCATCAGAGGAAAGTCTTGACGTCACTTGAGACGATTGGTGACGAGACCAGTGTGTGACCGGGCGGCAGGTCTGGCGGGCGCGTCTTTTCCGTTGAGTCGTGGCTGCTCTATGAGGATCCTCGCAACGCACACATGAATATTGTTCACGTCATTTAAATACAATACCACTTTTTTAACACTTTCATCGTTCCACACTTATCTCAGAATGAGGGGGTTAAGGCCGTAGACAACCAGGCTGGCCAAGTGCGGGTTGACAGACTTCACACGCTTTAGAGAATACTTTTTTTTGAGAACTCTAAGGTGTGTAGCTTTCGTTACGATGTTTTCCTGCACCGATATAGCAAATTATGTTTAATCTTATAAGCACATTTTAATAAAGAGATGCGCGCCAGGATTTGAACCCAGCACCCCACGAGTAAGAGGCTGAATTTTAAACCTTTTTCCTTAACAAATCCTTATTACCGATCACGAGAATGCCTTCCTTAATGTTTTCCTTAACAAATCCTTATTACCGATCACGAGAATGCCTTACCGTGGCACTGCACGAGTTTATAAGCTGTGTGAAAACTAGGCAAATTAAGTTTCAAACTTGCATTCAGCAAACGTAGCAAATGGCGTTGCACGAAATGTACATGTAACAGTCGTTCACAAATTTCATATTCAATGTCGGTTCAATGTGGTGGCCAGAAGTGGTCATCGGCCCCAATCGAAACTGACAGCATCCGTGGACTCTTCAGTAATGGTGCGTGCCAGGATGTAAAAAGATCCGAAAAAAATGCTAGTGTCTTCTACTATAGCTTTATTGAATGTTCAATACAGCAGAATTATAAATAGCAAACATTTAGTCCCAGGCGTGGCCGTTATCTAACGCAATGGATGTTCCAGAAAGTTCCCGGACAATGGAGAGCGAACTTGTTAGGAAAGGAAGTGAACCCTATGTCGCCTGGACAAGTTCCACATCACATTCCTGCGAGAGTTGTTTACCGCGTCGCTGACGACGCTATGTAATATAGTTCGCCGACTTGTAAACAACTAGTTCGAACTCGTTTTGGAATATTCAATGAAAATGCGCGTTACGTCATTGTTCGTAAATGAAATGTTTCGTATCGTTTCGTAACACCAAGTCGCCGGAATTCCGTAACATCACGCCTAATCCCCGAAGAGGTAGGCAGAGGAGGTACACTCCCACGTTTCACCAGTTACGTCCCACTATGGAATAGGTTGTGAGTCTATTGCCATACATCTGGCACAAATCCAGACTCCGAGCCATTACTAGAAATTTCTACTAGAAAATCTATGTTAGAAAACTCCAATAGTACCCGACCCGAGATTTGAACCCAGGACCTCTCGATCGGCAGTCGCGCTTACAACCAACACGACAAACGAGACAGTTTTTAAAATGCCTTACTTATTTGTTTATCGTCTTTCATCATTGTTGGGCAATTTTACCGTTCTCAGCGATTGATCCGAATCCGTAGCTTCACATCGTGTAAGCAATATGGAAGTTTTGTGCGAGCGAGTTATTTCCTCGGGAAGTATCGCTAGCTAGAGCCGCGCGCCGGTTTACGAGCTGTTTTTATTGTTACTGACTCCGCTCCGCCCTTTGGTCCATATAAAATTGTGTTTCAAATATTTAGCACCATTGACATTTATTGACTATGAGATTCATCGTGACGTACGTTCATTTACTTATTTATTAAATAAAGACTAAATTTACCACACTGTAAGAGATTTAGACGAAGGTTCAGCTTTCTTTTAAATAAATCTCTTTCAGCAATTCTGTGGTTAAAATGGTATTCAGTAGTAGACAAGCGTGTACTATTCAAAGAAATAAATAACATATTAAAATATAAAGCGCATATCGTGTATTTACATAACAATAGGTAAGTATATATGTAAAAAAATTCGCGCAAAAAATACATATACAAGCTTAATATGTTTTTTGAAAAGCACGTTACAATACGCATAAGACATTCAAACTGCTCAGAATAAATATTGGGTATGATCTGCTTTTTGAATGTAGCTAGATTGTTTCTGCGCCACTTTACGAGGCGCTACCGAAGTGTAATACCCGACTGCCTCGATAGTGAAGGAAGAGGGTTGAGAGTAGGTTGTTTGTAGCAATGTTAAGGGGCTGGACACGGCTTGTACCTTCTTTTTGGTCAGTCAAGACGTACACTGCGAGTTTAGTGTCTCCCGGTAGTCGTGCCGCAGGGTTTTTTGTTCTTTTTTTTGTTTGTCTTAATGGAACATGTCTATCATTTAGTTTAAGCACTGAGGTAATAAAGTGGTCTACCTTATTATCCATGATTTTACCAGTTTACACTGGAAACCTGGCTACGGCATTCATGCAAGTCGTAATACATCTAAGTCTCGTAACTACTAGGAAACTATAATGTCTTATGACTACTAGGAAGAAGAACTGTGATTTACGCTTTTACGATTAGATAAAGAAGCAGCACGCGTCTATAAGAGACGACATTAGGGGGGGGGGGGGGGGGGGAAAAAAAAAAAAAAGGGGGAAAAAGGGTTAGGGGGGCCAGGTGTGGGCGAGGGGGGGGGGGACGGAAGAGGACAGGACGGGACTCC
>DWEH01000149.1:0-13873 GCA_018245815.1 Apyrrothrix aesculapus | reverse complement strand
CTCGACCCGGGATTTGAACCCAGGACCTCTCGATCGGCAGTCGCGCTTGCAACCAACACGACCAACGAGGCAGTCCTCATTGGTCGTTACATTAATCTGTAAGTAATTCCGTAAGATCGTAGCTACGCAAGAGGGCTCTATGCCAGACCTGATCAAACAGACTAGCGATATTTAGGTTTGCTGCCGAGGCCTCTCGGCAATGTTCAACGGCTTGTGTCCCGCGGTGGGTCAGATATACAAGAAGATTACAGACCGCGACTGAAGGAATGTTGTATCACAACAGCATGTAGCGTAGCATAACTAAATTGACAAGAAAACGAAACAAATCATTCATGAATAAATTTTTGTGGTTTTTTATTTAAATGAAATCTTATCATAGATACATCTATACAGTATTAATTTATCTACATGGCAGTGCTTAGGTATATCGACATAAACTTCCATTCAAATACATTATTACAAAAATATATAGGAATAGAGCGTTTCATCATTATTACATCATTACAACAAATAATTATTGGCCAATAAATGCATATAGTTGTTGTGTCGCATGTATATGAACAGTAATACTAAAATCATTATTTTCGATTTCGCTTACGTAATATTGTAGTTACTCCTGTTGTCAATATAATATGTAAAACTTCGTAGCTTAGAAACAATAAGTGTTCCGTGGGGATAAGTGAGCTCTATCGTTTTGATTCATCATTTACTGATAGCCTGATACATTCGTCGGTGGCAATCGCGCGGGGCGGCGCGCGAGGCGGCGGCGAGGGTCGAGCGTGAGCCGTCACTTCTAACGGCGGCGTGTCCTCGTAGTAGTGATCGCACATTACGAAACGCACACGGTATTACTATTTGAACATGAGTCTGATGATAGGAACAATTGTTGAGCTAACAACATTAATTTCGACGTAAAAATTATGTAAATATAGCAATCTTAGTTTGTTTTAGGTGTCTTTCAAACACTACAGTCACAAATATTTTTCGACAAATGTTAGGCGAAAATGAAGGTTTTGCTAAATGCAATTGTCAAAACGAGGAAAAATGCAAAGAATGGAATTGAAGTTCATAATATCACGATAGGCTATGGGGTAAAATAACCCGAAATTATGTTAAGGAATTGATGTTCACTGTTAAGAAAGTAATCTCTACTTTAAGAAAAAATGTATTATTGAAACAAAACGGAATATTACACTGTACGGATAATTAATGTAAAATTACAATTAATATGTACTTACTAATTAATATAACTTTGTATATGTATACACATTTTATCGTACCCTTCCTCTAATAATTATTACATTTTTATGTTTGATACATATATGTATTTACATGTACAATTTTAATTTTAAATGATGCTTATGAACATTGCTAAAAATAAAATAATGTTTTATTTTCCACATTTCATTTATAAAGTATGCATCAAAATCTGTAGACATCTCTACGCAACTCAATACCGCGTGTAGTGGTCAATCAAACGTCATTTGTTGTCATCGCTCACCCCGCGGCCCACAGCCCGCGGGAGTGTCCCGAACGAATTTGTAACAGCAGCATTAGAAACAGCATACATTTGTCAAATGTAACGGCAATTTTAATCGACATATAGCCGTTATCTGTTGAGTGGTGCGACGTGCTGAGGACTTAAAAGTCGCATGATGTAATAACGGCCACGGAGTTGCATGTAAGTAATTAAATAATCTATATTATATTGTACTTAATTTTAAAACTTATTTCGAAATAACTTTGGTTTATCTTAAAGGACTGAAATAAAATGACGGAACTATTGTGGTCTGTAAGCTTATGGTCAGGTAGTTCGTACAATTTAAAGTGAAAATTTGTGTGTAAATACTCTTATAGAGTCGTTGTATCTCGAATTGGTATTTAGAATATTTAATATAGTTCCATCAAGAGCATGCGCTAAAACAACAGTTCAGAGTTGTGTAACTTTTTTTTTTTAACTAGTATTTTTTATGCAAACTGCACACCTAGACACGCGCTGTAACAGCCGACCTGATTTTAAAGTTTCTCGTTCAGGCATAGAGAACTGCTTGTTGTCGTCTATAGTGGTGAGCCAGAAACTCAGTTTGTTGGCGAAATGGTGACACGTGCCGCCTTCTCCATTGCATTCTATGAATGGTGTCGCACGGAAATCTTCCAAACAAGAACCAGGACTTGCCAGAGCTTGACCTCCACCTTGCCCGCCAGCACCGGTATGCTGAAAAATGAATGAAGAGAATGTAAGTCATCTTGGACAGTCGGAACTTATTGAATTTCAATTCGGGTATTTCGATGTAACGCTTACCAAATGAGTAACTAAGGATTATGCAAAAACGATCAGTAAAATTATACATTGTTTAAGTCAGTATTCGTAGAAATTACAACACATTAAATCAATTTAACTTACCATAACAAAACTGTAACCTATCCATAAGGAGTTCCAACCCACAGGACAGCTAGGAATATCGAGTGTTTGACTATGTACGGCTATAACGTTTGCGGGAACTTCGCAAACGACACATCTTGAAATATACCTTGCAATTTCATTATTTTCCACCGGCATCATGGGAATGGGTTGGTTGGTTGACAACCAGTAACTCCTATCGTTCCGACTGGCGTAGTTGCACACGTCGTTAAGATCACAGAACAGGAACGGCATTGTACTGAACTTTCTAACGCAGGAGCCGGCATAGCCCAGGTCTTGATTGTGGGCTCTTTCGTTTCCATCAATATAAAGTAGAGAATATCCATCCCACAACTTGATGTGACCGCTCTCGCACTGCGGTACCGTATCGGTTTGGCTGTGTCTAACTAAAAGTATACCTGTTAAATAATCAGTCGTAGCACAAGGCAAACCGGGAGGTCCGGGTATACCAGGGAATCCAGTACGCCCAGTTTCACCTCTATCACCTTGTAATCCTTGTAAACCTTGAAGACCTTGCGAGCCAGGAAGGCCGCGCATACCTTGCAGGCCAATGTCACCTTTAGGTCCTTGAAGTCCATCAAGTCCAGGTAAACCCGGTATACCATCTTTTCCTGGAATGCCAGGTGGGCCAGGAGGGCCACGTTGACCCGGCTCTCCTGGTGGACCGAATACGACAGAAGCTCGTTCACCCTTATCGCCTTTTGGACCGATTGCACCGTTTAAGCCATCGCGGCCCTGTATTCCCCTTTCACCTTTACTACCCTGGATACCCGTGGGACCGGGTAATCCATTTAGACCATTTAATCCTCGATCGCCTTTTTCTCCCCTTTGACCTAGTATTCCAGGAGGACCTTGTGATCCTTGTTCTCCTTTTTCTCCTGGCGCTCCAAATCCAGTTGCACCTTTGTCGCCTTTTTCTCCTTTATTACCAGAAATGCCTTGTAAGCCTGGTAAACCATCTGAGCCTGGGTAGCCAGGTGGACCCGCAATTCCCTCTTGTCCTTGATCACCTTTTTGGCCTTGAGGACCTGTAAGACCAGGCATACCGTCTCGTCCAGTAGGTCCGGGAAGACCGGGTAACCCTGGTTCTCCTTTTTCTCCTGATGAGCCTTGTGGACCTTGACGGCCATGTTTGCCTGGTATACCAGGAAGTCCTTTTTCTCCTTTAATTGTAAGCCCTGGTATACCCAGTGGTCCTTCAAGTCCCTGGTCTCCTGTAATTATAAAAAAAAACAATATTAGAAGTATCCAAAGAAAATTGTAGTATTTGTATGTGTTTTATGATATTTTATTTCTCTCACCTTTCGCTCCCGTGATACCAATTTGCCCCTGCTCTCCTTTTTGGCCCATAAAACCGCGATCCCCTTTCTCTCCCTGTAGACCTTGAAGTCCAACCAGGCCCAGTTCACCCTTTTTACCTGGAAGACCAGGTGCGCCGACTGAACCGGTTTCTCCCTTATCTCCTTTTATGTTTATAGCTATTCCAGGAAGACCTTGCTGTCCCTTAAGTCCCGGAGGACCTGCCGGGCCAGGGGGACCTATAGGACCGAGAGTCCCACGTTCTCCTTTTAAGCCATCGATGCCGTCAAGACCAGGAAAGCCCTTATCACCTTTGTCTCCTTTGAAACCGTCTTGTCCTGGTGGTCCCATATCACCTGGCGATCCTGGAGTACCAACCAACCCGGGCGAACCTGGTTCACCTGTTATACCTATCATACCTTTGTCACCTTTGGTGCCTTGTAATCCCCTATAACCGTGTTCACCTTTCTCCCCAGGTATCCCTGGAATACCATCTGTTCCTGGTCTTCCGGAATCACCTCTGAGACCGGGCTCTCCTGGTATTCCGTAACCAGGTGAACCAGTATCTCCTTTATCACCTTTCATACCCAAGCGTCCTGGTAAACCTGGTGAACCTCTAGGTCCTTGTAATCCCGTTTCACCTTTTAGACCTTTATCGGACGCTAGACCCGGTTCACCTTTTTGTCCACGTGGGCCAAGGAAACCTTGATCTCCTTTAATACCTGGCGCGCCGGCTAATCCAATAGGACCCTGAGGACCTTCAAATCCTTGATCACCTTTTATTCCGGACAAGCCTCTAGGTCCTGGTGGCCCAGTAAATCCATTTAGGCCTGATGCGCCTGGAAAACCAATTTGTCCTTTATCTCCTTTTTCTCCAGGAGTTCCAGCTATTCCTATACTCCCTGTAGGGCCGGATTTACCACGTATCCCGGGAAATCCTCTAGGCCCATCGGGACCTTGCATTCCTGGTTCGCCTTTACTTCCGGGTAATCCTATGACGCCTGGTTTACCAGGTATTCCTGGATGTCCCTGTTGTCCTTTGATCCCGGACCGTCCGGGCACGCCAGGATAGCCGGCTATACCAGGTGGTCCAATCGGACCAGAATCACCTTTTGGTCCAGGAGGACCAGTAACTCCGATTGGTCCTGTTGGCCCCGTATCTCCCTTTTCGCCTGGTAACCCAAAAGGACCCGGTGGTCCATCATTACCTGATATACCTGGTGTGCCTCTTAAACCTTGTTGTCCTTTAGACCCTTTCATGCCGGGTTGACCTGCTGGTCCCGGCATAGATGGTCCAATCTCACCTTTATCTCCTCTAAGTCCTGGCAGACCAGGAAACCCTCTGGGACCAAATTCTCCCGTCGTTCCCGGAAAACCCATTGATCCTGTATCACCTTTATCTCCCTTTAGCCCCTGCAGCCCACGCGGGCCCACAGGTCCTTGTCTTCCTTGTATCCCCTTTTCACCTTTTTCACCTGTTCTGCCAAGATCACCTTTATCCCCTTTTTCCCCTTTATCGCCTGAAATAATAACGTTGTATTTAATCTAATGCCGAGTTCCGTCATTAATACATAATTTATTATTACTAGTGGGAAGAAACAATTCTAACTATTTTACCTTGTGGACCTTGAGGTCCTTGAGCACCTGTAGAGCCCTTATCACCTTTAGTTAACGCTTGTAGATTAGCAGGACATTGACCAGGTTCTCCTTTGATACCTAACATTCCAGGGAATCCTTTGTCTCCCTTCTGTCCCAAGTTGCCAGGAGTACCCTTTTCTCCTTTAATGGAAGCCCCTTTTTGACCATCAGTGCCAGGTATGCCATCATTACCTGGAATACCATCTACTCCTGGAATACCCATTCTACCTTGGTCACCTTTTTGCCCAGGCATTCCATTTAAACCCCGGTCACCTTTGGGACCATCCCAGCCTTTTTCTCCTTTGGGGCCCATTGAACCTTTCTCGCCCCGCGAGCCTTTTTCACCAGGAGGTCCTCGTGTTAAATTAGAAGGTATCATCGCATCTGTTCCACGTTCTCCCGGTGGTCCCATTGGACCATCATCGCCACGGTCGCCCTAAGAATAAAGAAAACGTACAATAAAAAAAAACATGTGTTATATAATTAAGCGAACTAGAAGAAAAATAAACTGTAACATTTAATATTACTAAATAATAAAGACCAAATATAGTGGATACATACTCGCTTGTATTACTTGAAGAATTATTTACTTGTATACCGTTTATATGATCAAGAGTACAAAAGTAACTAGTGATTAAAATTATGACTAATCGTTTTAGCATACCGGTGCACCAGGAGATCCGGGCAATCCGTGAAGACCATCAGCTCCCCGTTCACCAGGAACACCTGTTGCACCCGTTGGTCCACGCTCTCCTCGACCGCCTATAGTACCATCACTGCCTCGGTTTCCTTTCGGTCCTGGACCGCCAGGCCAGCAATCATTACACCGACCTCCGATATCACCTTTATCTCCTTGACTACCAGGTATGCCGTCTAGTCCTGGACTGCCTTTGTCCCCTTTGTCACCAGGTTTCCCCATTTCACCTGGCATTCCAGGAGTTCCACTTGTTGAATTGCCAGGCGTTCCCCTTAATCCAGTGTAACCTCTTTCACCTTTCTGTCCTTTTTCGCCAGGAAGACCGGACAAGCCACTAATACCTTTTGCACCCTAAAAAATTTAGTAGTTGTTAATGTTTGAAGTTGCTCAATTTTTTTTAATATTTTCTTTTTCTAATTGTGATATAACTTACCGGTATTGTAAGTCCATCTTCGCCTTTCAACCCTCTTGGGCCTTGAGGTCCTACTGGGCCTCCGTAGCCTCGAGGCCCAATTTCACCTTTGAGACCATCAAGACCCGGCTCACCCTTGTCTCCCTTGATACCAGGTGGCCCTTCTCTACCTGGAGTACCTGGTTCACCTTGCCCACCTGGTGGACCCATTGGACCTGATTGCCCTCTTTCACCAGGTTTCCCTTCTGTACCCGGTGCTCCAGTTTGTCCTGTATAACCTCTGGGTCCAGGTGGTCCTGGTGGTCCACGAGCACCCGCACGACCTCCTGGAGACCCAGGCACTCCCCGAAGTCCTCTTAAACCAGCTGTTCCGTCTTTTCCGGGTTCACCTTTACTTCCAGGTCGGCCAGGAAGACCTGATAAACCGTCATATCCTCTATCTCCTTTTGAACCCATTGGACCAGATGGTCCATACATTCCATCCCTTCCCTATTATACCAAATAATATGTATCTTGTGAATTAGTAGTCGATGACATATTTAATACAAAGTGAATACTGCCAGTCTGTTGAAAGTACGGAAAGAGCCGTTATGTTATTTGTACTTAAAACCATAATGTTACGAGCCGGGATTCGATTAAAATAAAATACGCCGATTAAGTCGCAGGAACACAATTTTTTATAGGTCAATGAACGTTCTGGAGTGCAGTTCCAGAAACATCTCGTTCGAGATTGTTCGATTAGGTGTTGCGATCTACTCGACGCTAGATGGCGTTACTTGCAAGGAGTTGTAGAAAGTTCTAGAGCTTAGTTCCGTTGCTTCATGTACATGTACACGACTGGAAATTTCTAGCAACGACTAGTAATCTATTCTACTCTGTTCGATTGCGCAAAAATAATATACGAGTACGAATATAAGCGCTATTTTTGACAATAATATAATTGGTGACGACTGATGTTTTGTGCAATTTAGATGTAGAGGTTGTTCATTTTCTTAGATATATGTTATTACAAATCCATTAATTTGTACAAATCCAGGGGCTAAAAATGAATATCAGTTGTCTGGTCTAAAAATCTAATACGTTTATTTTGTATAGATATACAGTATCTTGCAGATTGTTAATACATTATTAATACCTCACCCTCCATTGTGATGATGCAACGTACGTGAAGGTGTAGAAAAATGCATATTAGTGATACGTATTTTGTATCAATATTCAATCATATTCAATCGTCGAAATGAACAAAGAAAAGTAATATAACTTAACTTCTATAGAGTGGGGCAAAGGTAATAGCCTAATGTGAATTGCTCCCATTTTGTTATGAACGAAAACTGTAGGGTCTGTTTTCACGGAAAGTTTATTTGAAAGAGTATTTATGATATTAAGTTTAAAAAAATATATTGGTCAAATGACTACCTCCACAATCAATCTACATTTATACTCGTTTGTTGGCGTCTTGAATTGTTCGCAAAACATCTGGCTCCAAATTAGTGATTACTTCTTCAGTCCTTGTTTTAAAGACTTTCAATTAATGTAGTTTATGACAAGTTCGAGGTTTCCAAAAATCCCTGAGGACGAAGTTTAACGCCATCAGATCTGGCGGATACATAATTTGTTTTGCGAACAATTCAAAACGCCAACAAAGGAATATAAAAGTACATCCACTCCAAGTGTTCCTTTGCCCGATAAATATTTTTTTAATATGATCTGATAATTTTACACTTTCATTAAACTTAAAACACACAGAACAGTTAAAACAGAACCCAACCTTTTGGTGTTTAACGAAATGACAACTAATTCACATTAGGTCATCACTTTGATCCCCGCATATTACTGCGGACTGTATTAGTCGATGATTCGTTTTTCTTTGTAGTCGTAAAAATATGACAAACGTACATTATAAAATATTGATTATGGTAGTTTATATTTAAGGATCATTTAGAAAATATTTACCGTAACTTCTTGCATAGTAATATGCAGTGATAGCCAAGTGGTTTGTAATTCAGCCTCTCACGTCGGGGGCCCGAGTTCGAATCTTTATAAAATGTGCGTTTTAAGAAGAAAATATCACTTGCGATAACGGTGAAGGAAAACATCGTAAGGAAACTTGCACACTAAAGAGCTCATTAAAAAAAATGTGTTCTAAAGCGTGTGAAGTCTGCCAACCCGCACTTGTCCAGCGTGGTAGACTATGCCATTAATCCTTTCATTCTGAGAGGAGACCCGTATCCAGCAGTGCATCGATAAAAAGGGTCGGGAGATATATACAAATACTTGTACTAATTATTTATAGTAAAGCACGCGATGTCACAATGGTAGCCGGAATTAAACTATCAACAGACAGGCAGTACGAAAATATATTTATACTTGCTTACCCTTTCACCAGGATTTCCTCTTATACCTTTTTCTCCTTTTATACCCATTTGACCGGGCAAACCTGGTTCACCTGTAATTCCTGTATCCCCCTTAAAGCCTGCATATCCAGGTTCACCTTTTCCTCCCTTCGGTCCCATATCACCTTTAACACCTTTGATTGCGCCTTTATTTTCCAAGGATGGTAGAACTATCGCAGGACAACCTGGTCCTCTGTCACCTCGATCTCCCCTGTCCCCCTTGTCACCGTGTATAGACTGACCCTTAGAACCTTTACCACCTTTATCGCCTTTAAATCCTTGTGGCCCCTTGAAAGAATTATAAAATAATTTATTACCAGATACCAAAAAATAACATTAGGACAATCAACAAAAAAGGGAAGTAATATTAATTATTAATCTTTTTTACCATTGGTCCTGTATTTCCTTTGGGTCCTTGTAATCCTTGAAGTCCAGTTGGCCCAACGGGCCCTTGTGGTCCTTGCATTCCATCAGCACCAGCTTCGCCTTTTTGTCCTTTGTTTGGATAACGACCACTATGAGCAGCTTCTCCTTTGTCACCCTTATCTCCTTTTGGACCTGGGATACCTCGTGGCCCCTGCATTCCTTGGGGTCCCGGTGCGCCAGACTCTCCCTGAAAAGATATTCGATCAGCTTATTTTATCTTATTATTTGTAGTAAGTTAGGCTTACGGAAAGGTTTTTGTTAAATGACTTACGTCAGTTCCATTACAGCCATCACGACCTGGAATTCCTGACATTCCTGGTTCTCCCTGAGCTCCTGGGGGGCCAGCTAAACCGGAGAAACCTTGAGCGCCTGGTTTGCCTCTTTCACCTTTTGGTCCACGTGGACCCTGAGGACCCATTTGTCCTTTTTCACCTTTTGGACCTTGAGGTCCTTCAGCGCCTTCATGACCGGGTAAACCTTGAAGGCCTTGAGGCCCAGGTCGTCCTGGATAACCCTGAAGGTGGAATGTAATAAATAGAGAATCTTAAGTCACTGAACAAAAGATTTTGATAAACATTCAAGAGGTCATCTTATATAATAAACAAGTAGCAAGTGAACTTACTTTGTTACCCTTTTCAGCAAAACATTTAGGAACACAGCAACCGGGTGCAGTACAGTTGCGGTCGAGTGCAGTAGTCCGCTGTTTCGTGACAGGATCGTAAATTGCAAAATTGGAACCGAAAGTGGCCTGCAGGCGCGGCGGCGGCACCTGCGGTGGCACCGAGTAGTCTGGTCGCGCAGACAAGCCGCGCGTGTTCACTGGCTGAGGCGGCTCCGCGTACCAGTCATTGTCTTCCGAATAAATATTATTCTCTTCCATATCCCCTCTCCCATATTCGATTTGCTGTAAAATGTTACATTAAATGCTAATGTGATATTAAAAATTCGGAAATTATAAATGTGCACGAGGACTTCGTAGAATACGCTTATTATTCAGCTCGACAAACTAGCTAGTGATCAAATGTGAAACGCACAAGTGGGAAAGTCAGATGCCAACGAAAAGCTAATCGGCATGAACTTTCTTACTAACCTTTATATATTTAATTTTCAATGGTTATATTGAATCACATTCGTCATAATCGTACATATGGTAAAGCTACATAATTTCGATACAATATTTTATCCCTTATTTCCTTCTTGTAGGGGTTGATCTACAATAGTTATAGTATGTAGCCTGTACCCTATTGTAGAGATGAAGCTGTTTCTGTACACCTCCCCCGTCCGTGGGGCACTCCGCTTTACAACAGACGAGGCTTTGATGATCGGCTGATCGCGGGTTGTCACTGAATACCTAGGCACATCTAATGCCCTTCCGCCGCCGGGTAGCAGCGTAGACCACGCGGAAAGCTGTGGTCTGGGAGTAGGGAGTATGGGCAAAAAACGGCCTATGAAAGTACACAAGCAATCATTAGGAAACGTTTATATCCAGCAATGGATAATCGATAAACCGTGACAGCGTGACAAAGTTACATTTTGTAGACGATTTAAATTCGCAATTAATTGTAAAGACGTATTTTCAAATAAACAAATATTGAATGCTGCGCAACGATCATTGCGTATCCTACAGCAATCCATTCCAAACCTACAAAGCACACTGTATGCTGTGTATTATTAATGTGCGCACTAGATAATTGCCTACGTTGTTTGTAAACGATTCACGACTGCAAGCAGAACATATCACGAAGGTTACTAGCGTTTTAGATAGGTCTTAGCTTAATTATTGGACACTATTGTAATAATCAGAGCATATAAATCTATATATATACTTACATATCTTCACGCCAGGTCCCTCACGGGGTAGGCAGAGAGCCAAATATCTCTATCCTTACAGACCTGCCGCGCTTATTCTATAGGCATCACTCTCTTCATGTATATATAAGCGCGGCAGGTCTGTATAAATAATAAAAAAATGAAATAAAAATTGCCTGATTAACTGTGGAATATTTTTGAATTAGTGCATTTTTTCGCTGCCTCGTTGGTCGTGTTAGTGGCAAGCGCGGCTGCCGATCGAGAGGTCCTGGGTTCAAATCCCGGGTCCGGTTCAATTGGATTTTTCTAACTAAGCTTTTCTAGTGGAAATTTCTAGTAGTGGCTCGGAGTCAGATTTGTGCGCGGTGTATGGCAATAGACTCACTAACTGTTCCATAATTGGACGTAAACGTAACTAGTGAAACGTGGGAGTGTACTACACTCCTCTGCCTACCTTATCGGGAAATACAGACGTGATGTTACGGTATTCCGTAGTGAATTTTTTTTCTAAACGAAGATCTTTTATTAACATCACTAAAATTCACAGCACCCCCGGGTGGAAATGGCGAACTTCGAGAGCTTGGACAGATACGAGCGTGGGGAGGGTTTAGAGCGAGGTTCGGGTTGGGAAACAGCAGTGCAAAGCCATTTGTTTCTTCGAAAAAGAAATAAGTAGGTGGCGCAATTAGTGATCGGTAATACACGTCGGCAGAGGGAGAGCTTCGTATTAGCTGTTAGGAAAGCGAGGTGGACTCTGCCGGAGGAGACATGAGGTAATAATAGAGAAATATGTACAAAAATGTTCAATACCTATTCATAGTAAATCTAGACATTAAATAAACATTCTACAATTATTGTTGCTCATTGTGACACTTGATATATGCATTGATTGCATTTGTGTTGCAAAATGATCCCTAGTTACGTGCCTACGCTGGGCATTTAAGCAGCTTGATGTTAATAAATTATGTTATAATATATCCAATGAATTTTATTCATGTGCCATTATCGTTCGTCTATAGTACTTAAAAACAAATACATCACAGTTATACAATATTTTTTAAACGTAACATAAACGTAACATCGCGCCTGTAAATCCCCGGAGGGGTAGGAAGAGGAGTGTAGTGAACTCCCACGTCTCACCAGTTACGTTTACGTCCCATCGTGGCATAGGGGGTGAGCTTATTGCCATACACCGGACAAAAATGTAGACTCCGGGCTACTACTAGGAATTTCTAATAAGAAAAACCCAGTAGTAGCCGACCCGAGAAGCGAACCCAGGACCTCTCGGTCAGCAGTCGCGCTTGCTACCACCCTATCAACAAGGCGGCCATTATTGTTTATTCGTAATAAATGTTCTACAAATTGGACATAGATCACAGACTACAAAAGACGCCACAACGTGCCACAGCGAGCGCCCGCCCGGGACGTACTCGCCGCGCCGGGTTATTGAGTGTATTTATTAAGATATATTTCGTACTTTACGTACAGAACAAGCAAAAGGTGTTCGTAATAATTAACTTCAAAATTTAGTACCTCTATCAAGTGAGTTGGAATTTATAATAAGCGAGCTGCCTTGTTTAAACTAAATTCAACACCCTTTTAATGTCGGAATATACATACTTCTAAAATTGTTCACTGCTGAGAATGCGAAATTTTCTGATTTCGCATTAATACCTCTGCCTGACCACGTAAATCTATTTAACTTGCGAATTATAAAGAAGTGATTTTTTATGAAAGTTATTCTACCGGCTTTACTAGCCTGAGTAACTTGACCAGTTATTAGAAGTCCAATCTGTATGAGGTACTGCATATCACAATTATAAATACATATACCACCAAAGTTTTACATTTGTCTATTAAGACAAGTTTGATCACACAATCGGGAAACAGGTGACTTTTGATTGTATTAATCTGTAACTGTTGAACTGAAGCCCTAAATGTTGACACCTCATTTCGCTAACTGCTTGGATTTGACGCTTGCATTTAATCGTTATCAAAACTTATAGGAACAATCTAGATTCTTAATGGTTTTTCGCGCCCAATATGCATAATCGATTTTATTAAAAATGTTCATGGCGACAGCTTGACCTCTGGGTAAGGATATAAACCATAAACCGTTCTTTTCCTAAAAGCAATGGAGTGAACTCGGCTTCAATCATTAAGTGTTTGCAAGTGCGATTGCTCATCGAAAGATCCTAGATTCGACCCCGAGTCGGGTATGGTTGGAATTTTCTAACCTGAAATTCCTAGTAGTACCTCGGAGTCTGAATTCGTGTGCGGTGTATGGCAATAGGCCCACCCCCTATTCCATGTTGGGATTTATAACATCATAGGAATCGTAGGAGTGTAGGACACTCCTCTGCCTAACCACTCGGGGAAATACAGATCGATGTTATTTTTTTTTAATGACGGTACATGTGTGCGGGTCCCCCGGGGAAGTACCATCGCGATACCTACTTCTAGCTGTAGTACAGGATGACTATGACAATATTTTCAACATATGTATATGAAATCTCTTTCGTCTTGACCCTTGTGTGATATACATATAAAACTTGTAACAGAATTATACACCTTTTGTTTGGCGTAACATACGTCAGAGGTATAAATACTTAATACAAAACTGTTGCGGCTGTCAAGTGAAAAGAAATTGACTAATAAGGATTTTAAAAACCAAAAATATTCGTTGTAGGTATTGAATTAAATATGCTACGTGGTAAGAAATTGTCCCTGTAGCTCGGGACCAGAATACGAGCTAAGGTATCGCCTGACTGTCGTAA
>DWEH01000148.1:0-13924 GCA_018245815.1 Apyrrothrix aesculapus | reverse complement strand
TGATGATGATGGTAATGTAATTGCGATATGTAATTACAATCTGTTTCAACAAACTGACATGAATGCCTCTCGGCCGCAGAGCACACGAGCGAGCGCACGCGGTACCCCGCGGCCGCCGGCGAGCCCCGGCCGCTGCCCGCCGAGCCGCACAATGGACACGGCCCCTACGTACGTGCCGCGCCCCCCCCGCCGCCCGCGACGTGTCCGTGCAACCGGCCTCGAACACGACCGACGTTTATGAGCTCCTCTTCCCTTACCATGCTGAGAACTTCGTTCTTATGAAATTTTATTTGCGTTGATAAATAATTTAGGTCGGTTTTTTTTTATAACGTCGAACTAATCTCCATATAAATGTAATTAAAATCGATTCAAAAATAAAGAGTAGCCTTCGCATAATTAAAATTAGTACGAGTTACTATGGGTCGGAGCATAAAATCTGCACTCAAAGGAGCCCGCAATATTCCTTTCGGTCATTCGTGAAATATTCGTATAAGAATTATCAGACATCACGTTACATGGTGTGACATTGACAATCCGCCCGCAGGGTCCAACCAGCTACAAGTACTCGGAGACGACGTACTCCTCGCAGAACACGACGCAGCGCTTCCCCAACAACACCAGCCTGTCGCCGTCGCCCTCCCCCGCGCCCTTCCCGCGCCCGGCCACGCCCTCGCACACGCAGCAGCCCCCTACGAAGCTCGACGACCTGCTCGCAGATTTTCCAGAAGCTGTAAGTTTTTGCTTTAATTTAGCCTACTAAGCACTAGCTAGTCCAGACCTACTGGCATTGCTTAAACTCGTTGCTATAAAATTTGGCCGAGCATCCTTGGCTCGCCAGTGAAAGTACCTAGTCCTGGAGTTCTTACTTGCTGCATGCTGAAGTAGTCATTAGGAGCGCTATGCAGTCTACCGTTCTTATCAGTGATTGAGTCCTTTGAATATGAGCTGGTGGCCAGTATTATGACGCGGTGTGTCCTCCTGCAGCGCTTCCCGACGCAGCCGGAGGGCGCGGCGCGGCGGCGCGCGGTGGGCGCGGTGGCGCACGAGGCGGCGCAGGGCCAGGCCGCGCCCAAAGACCCCCCCAAGCCCAGCCCTGTGGTGCCCAGCAAGAACGTGGCCGGCCCCGCCGTCTACTACCCGCCGGGACACACGCCCTTTGCTAAGAAGGAGGTCGCTGGATACGAAGCCAGTGTAAGTAGGACCTAACGTTTTAGATAAGTCGTAGACCTTTTTATGTTTTTATTATGACAATTTTCATTAATACACAAAAATTATATAAACCCACAGTATATAATGATAAAAGTAGAAGAAGCGAAAGAATTTTAGCAGATCAGTATCTGGTAGAAATCCTTAGTATCTGCCTACCCCGATAGCACATAGACGTGACAGTATGTAGGTACATTATATATATACTATATTTCCGATTTAACTGAAAGATGTTCGATGCCTTGCCTGCCTCATTGGTCGAGTGGTTCCAAAGCGCGACTGTTGATTGACAAGTCCTGGGTTCGATTCCCGGGTCGGGTACTTTTAAATTTTTCTAGTTGAAATTTTTTGTAATGGCTCGGAGTCTAGATTTGTGCCTAGTGTATGCCAATAGCCTCACCCCCTATTCCATAGTGGGACAGAAACCTAACTGGTAAAATATGAGTGTGCTACATCCTCTTCCTACCTATTCGGGGATTACAGGCGTACTGTTACCGCCAAGAGATCAGCTGGCGGTAATTTAAGAGCTTGTACACAATTTTATTCGGTTAACTTGTACACAATATTATTCCGGATTTGTATTTATTTGTTACGGACACCAACACGACCGCTCTACACACGCACGTACAGAAACGGAAATACCTAACGATATTTTCACTTGCACCCGCGCCCGCTGCAGGCGATGCAGGGCGGCGGCGCCTACGCGTCGGGCCGCGGCATGTACGAGTACGAGTCGGGCTCCCGCAGCAGGGAGAAGCGCTCGGAGAAGAAGACGGCGGTGCCCATCTGCCTGCCGCTGTGCTGCGCCATGCCCTGCGTCATCATGTAACCGCGCAGAACACCTCATCTATATATATGACGCGTTATTAGTCTTCAACGTTGGTCATATTTCAGAAAGTACTTGTCACGGTTTGAGTGGCATGTCCATAGATCACTTCACGGAGGACGTATTACAACTTTGGTATACACCGGTATATAATAAACGTTGGATGCAACTCATAAAAGCTCCTGGCTTCGGAAGCACTGAACCTAAATTAATTGCATCAGTAAAACATTAAGGAAGTCTAAAATATCATTATGAAGACAATAAATGTTTGATAATTATTTTTATGAATATTTAAATGGAAATACATTATTAAAACCAGTGAAATTATATGTGACCATGATTTAATTCATTCATGTAATTTTAAGATTTAATATTAAGTCTTATAATAAATACAGTTGTGTTAAACTTTTTTGTATTTTCGGTGTAAATAAAAATTTATCAACAAATGATTCGTGACAGACATATTTAAATACGGTTTAAAAATTATAATATTAATCGACCAAAACGACCTATGGCATCTATAGAGGGCATCAATCAATGCAAGATAGTAGTTTTTTTTATTTAGATGAAGGGTTATTTGCCATTGTGAAAAGTCTTCCTAACATACGAAAGTTAATAATCATATTTGGGGCTGAAATCCATAATCCACATTTTTCAGTTTTAGTCAACAAATTGTGTATCTATATTAAGCATATCAAAGCGTATAAGATATCAAAAGTTTATTGAAATAAAAAATATTTTTCCAGAATATTTCAGACTCATAAAATATCTACTAAGGAAAATTTGCGGAACTTGATTATTAAGATATTGTTTTAAAAGTGTTGTCTTATATACAGCCTGTGAGGTAAATAATAATTTTAAGTTCATTTTTACACAATTATAATGAAGTTGGTTTACGTTTAAATACTATAATGTTAATACAGAGAGCAGGTGGATGCATTTTATATAAAGTCACTTTTAACTAAAGTATAAAATGTCATTGTAGTTTAAAATAAATACAAAATAACAATACCCTGAACAAGTTGCATGTGCATCTCGTTACTGAAACTCAATGCTATTAATGTATAAGAATTAATTCCTAACACTTGAATCTCAATGCGTATGATTATTTATTTTAAATTTGCTCTATAAATATATTGATTTCACAGAAAAAAATTTCTTCTTATTTCAATGAAACATGTGTCAACTGACGCTGTTTTGTATAAGACATAAATTTACTATATTTCTTCATTAAAAAATAAAAGAGCATATCTTTTTCCCCATTTACTTTATACAAGTCAACAGTATATACATAATATATAGACATGTATATATATATATGATTGTATGTAAACCGATGTTTCGGATTAAACTAACAAACGTGCCATTGCTGTTAAATTTAACTGTAAATTCGAGTGTCCTGTTCGTCGTGTAATGTGTATAAATGATATATTTTGATTAATAAATACTATTAACTGGTATTATTATTTTAATTTCGTTTGATCTACGCATGCGCATCTAGTCCTACTTGCATTTGACAACATCGCTCCAAAACAATGTCAGCGGAGGTCGTCAGCTGGCTGACGGTGTCAAATGTCAACGGTGTTGTCATTCGATATAAAGTAAGATTACGTCAAATGGACCCCCTATTTTCCACTTGATCAAAAAAATTAAGTCCATGTATTTTTTTCATAAGTATTCCATGAAAAATTGATACCCAAATTTTTTCAAATTATAATTTTAACAATTATTTTTACAATGCTCAATTTCACTGCTCGCGATTAGTAGCGAGTAGATTAGCGATTGATAATAAAAATAAAATTCTTTTGACAAGTATATTTTTAATTGTTATTTGAAAATATAATTAACCGAAGCTGTAGCGTAGTCTGACCCTCGGCCGGCCGGTGTTCTAACTAATAAATATATTAATATTGTTTAAACTAATCGCTAGCAGTGAAATTATATTCCAGAATCTTAAACTTAAATAAATGACGCATGTAACTGATAATAAAAAACTTCATATTTTTTCCGAGAAATCAATGAAATTTTCATTTGATAACTTAAAAGTTTATTAACAATATGATAATAAACATATAATTTTTAGTTATTCATATTTTACCAAAATATAAATATTTGACAATAAATCCTAAAAATTTCATTAATATATCTTTAACGGGTGATTTAAAATCTATTATTTAATTAAAAGTATCTAAAATTTTCATTGTAAAAAAAAATTTGTTAAAATTCAAATTTTAAAAAATCTTTTGGGGGATCGATTTCTCATGGTAACTACTTATAAAAAAAATACTTGGATGGAACTAAATGGACTTAATTTTTATGATCAAGTGGAGAATAGGGGGTCCATTTGACGTGATCTTACTCTATACCCATCGAGTGCCGAGTGGGTGAGTGATGGTCCAAGTAATAATTTATTTAAAACAAAAAATACCAAATATATATTGGCGCACAAGTTTCTAGGCACAATTCCCTGTCGTTAGAATACTTTCATTGGAAGGAAATCAGAAGCATACGCTTCAATCCAGGTCAACGCAGGAAAAATAAAAGGATGACATCGTAATAAAAACACATATATTTTGCTTTTATATTTTACCAAAATTTTGGATTAAGTCCAACAAGGCAGTCTCCGGGCTACGTCGCTCGCCCGCGCCGCGTGCCGGCGGGGTCGATGGATCCGTCTTTGGAATAAATTTGTCAACGACACAAAGCGCTCACTATAATTACAACCTCACACAAATCGGTTACACACTTCATTGATATGCCCTATACAAACATACATATTACTTTCATTTGTTTGTACATAGTTTTACCTTCAAGTAGACACTTGTTCTATCGCAGGAAAGTGGAAATCAACTCAACATATAGAAACGTGAAACATATTTATAGAGGCTTCATCACATGTGATAAAAAAAATTATGAGTGCTGTCTGACAGAACAATATTTTTTTTATTACATAAAATAATACATACCTATAAATATTGTTAGAATTGATTATAAACTGCTACGCATGCACGCCCCTAGCGTATACCTTAGTCATTAGACAAGTGTGCATATTGAATTATGGAGTATTTTAAAACAGAGTAGCAACGGTACAAATATAAACGATTCATTTCGAACTGTTCTATTATCGATTGCACGCTCTCTCTTTTTACTGTAATCTCGTAAGTTTACAAAAAAGCAAAAACAGAGTAGGTCATTCTATAAATCAACAAACACACTTACAATTTGACATAAACCGTAGGGAGGAAAATAAGATATATTGTATGATATGTACAAGAAAAGGTGAGGAAGTTACTGGAGAAATGATATATTATGATCTATTAATTCAATTTTGAATGAAAACTGGTGAGTGAGTGCAATAAAAAAAAAATTGTCCATGTTAATAATGCATCATTTTATATTGAGCCTCACAACGAGCAAAGGTAAAATAAATAGTAAATTGCATTTAAAAAAATAGATTTTTGTAATGCATCGATGCTTGTATAGTTAAATGAATATTCGTACATCTGTGTATTAGAAGGAAAAACTATGTTCAATATCATTAACCCGTAGCGTCCAGGGCAACGGGCTGTGGGACCACGCGGAAATCATATTTTCCTCCTGTGCTAAATTCAAGTTAACAAGTAACAATCAATGCAACAGTGTTAGAAACAATTTATAAAAAAATTCAACAATTTTTCTAATTGACAGTTACAATCCTGATAGTCGTCCTCTAATAAGTCTGTCGCTTAGCCAACTTCAATTGGTATTTGAAATATTCAGGGACACAACAAAGAAACTTGCAAGCGGTTATACAATACATATGCGCATAACGCAATGTTAACGTAGGTGGTAGGCAGAGAATTCACAACTCGCGACAATCATATTTTGCCTCGATGCAAGTTCGAATACATACCATATTTGTTATATGGAATAGACATTCAAATTGTACTGCATTATATAACTAGTGGACGGATTAATAACTTATCATCAGTTAATGGTATAACATTATCATTTAATACAATTGAAAGGAAATTCATATTTGAGCTTGCAAGTTTTCATGTTGAACTACGCCTCAAGCTTTACAGTAATACAGGGCGAACATGGAGCTAGCTAGGAGACATAGGCCAGATTTTAAAATGCAATGGAGTGGGGGTGAATTCGATTCGCGACAGAACTTGAGACTAAAAGTGGCTTCTCCGCTCAGAGGTAAGGAAAGAAAGAAGAAAGCGTGCAGGACTAAAGGCGATAACACTCAATAATTTCACATACAAATTTCATGACTCTTATAGTACGGTTTGTTGCTGGTCACATTCGAATAAGCTCCTCTCCCGCTCCCCTTGTGACGTCACTCGTAGAGACAATTGTTTTTTTGTTTTAATTCGGAAAATATAAACGTACCGTTAGCGGGTAAAAATACAAACATATATAGTTTAAATACGTAATATTTTTGTACTATTCTCGTAGGTGTACCCCTGTTCGATAGTTACATTCTTCCGTCCACACCGTACAGCACGAAGTTGTCGAGAGCACCTAATAATATATCAGATCAACATATTGTATAATTATGTAGCGATAAAAAAGGTACAAAATATTCAATTTTATTTTCAATATTTCCCCTGATGTATATAGTCCCTGGAGTGTTTTATGAAATTCTGGAGAGTGGAAGTTTTAATGGCTGTTCAAAATTGCATTTCGTAATAATTTGGCCACGACGAGTTTTACCATACGGGGGAGGACGGGGCGACGATCTCACCCGATGGCCTCTCAATAGCGAGCGCTGACGGTACAATCGCAACAAATATATCAAACCGTTGGTATTTGTGAGAATTACGTTGGAGAACAAGTAACAATAATATTAATCATGTACTCTATTCTCCAATAATTGTTTTTCTTCAGAGTAATAGGAACATTTTGATAGACAAAGAAATTAGAACAATACCGTAATATACAACCTTATACGTTGTCGCAGAAAATAGTAGTGCAATTCTATATTCAACTATTTATGAAAGATTGACAAGACTGGAGAGATTGAAGAGTTGCATGTACATGTAAAAACTATTAACTAGTAAATAAAATGCTGGCGAATAAGAAAAAAAGACGAAGTTTTTAAATATTAACAAATAAATTTAAAAAAGATAGCGTTCACACGATGAATTGGACCGCGTGCGTGCGTTTGTGGCGCCTCTAGCGACATATTTTCGCACCCGTCCTCCCCAATAATTTGTAGAAATTTATAAACTTTACGATATATACGAATTTGAACAATTTAATATTAACATTTGAAGCATGGATATTGGATTCCAATATACCGTTGATTAAATAACATGTATTTTTTAAAATATCAGCATTATTCGGATGGAAAGAAAACATGAATGTTGCAATCAGAAATTAAACAAATAATTGCTAACATGAACAGCCAGCCAAATGTACCCTATTTAAATGTATTGACTTCATATATATTATACTGAAGATTACCACACAGCCAGGTACTCGAGAAGGCAAATTTATTTGACAAGTGTCAATCGCGACGTAGCTTGTCACAAGAGCGAATGAGAAGTTTGCAGACATCATATTATTAAAGGCTGAAGGAGGTATGTTCGATCAAATTAACATAAATAAGATTTTTAGGAACTGTAGGTCAAATTTGACCCAATTTAAAACATAACATACAAGCTACTTTTGTCATATATTACTGATTCAAAGTGGCGACTTATTTTTGAAGCCTACTTCAATATAACACTTAATTGGTGAGACCTATCGCTGGGCGTAGATATAAAAAAACCGAACTTAAACGTAACATCACGCCTGTAATCCCCGAAGAGGTAGGCAGAGGAGTGTAGTACACTCACACGTTTCACCAGTTGCGTTTTACTTTCCATCATGTAATTGGTGAATCTATTTCCATACAGCAGACACAAATCCAGACTCCGAGCTACTATTAGAAATTTCAACTAGAAATTTCAAGATAGAAGATTCGGGGATCGAACCTAGGACCTCTTGATCAGCAGTTGCGTTTCGAACCATTTGACCAACGAGGCAGTAAAGTTTGAAACATAAGATTTTTAAACTTAATTTCACGAGATAGTAGTGTGATAGTACTTCTCGAGTTATCGGCTGCTGTTGCAATAATCTGATCATATATAATACAATTGAATTAATAAAATTATAACCAATATACAATAATTATTATATAAAAATGATAATTATCAACTTCGATTTTATATAATTATAAATGTTTCATATGCACATTTGACTAAAAGCTGCATGTTTTTTATAAATTTAAAATTTAAATTCATCCCAAACCTGCTTTAGGTTTAATACTTTTGTAACAATTTAAGCCTAATTTAAATACAATTTATCAATATTTCATACACTATTACAACAACAAAAAAAAAACACGCTCTCGCAACCGAAACAAATTTCAACTATCTACAAAAACATATAACATATTACATAACAGTAGCACATAAACAGAACACCGGCCACTGCGAGCCGATAATTGTTTTTTTCTACTATTGAAAATTCGATTCACCTGCTTATTAATTTTGTGCCAAATAAAAATAATTGCATCGCAGTGTCCGGCGCCGCAGTCGTGCCGCAGCGGGCGCGCGCCGCAGACGGACCCATCGGCACGCGGGACTCGCGACATCCCATCAATGTATTGAAAATAATTTATTATTAATCGCTCAAGGTACCATTTTTCACTTACGCAACGATTAGTGGTCGTTTTGACTTTTAAGAGTTTATAGATCACTTCACATCTGATATTTGATTCGATATAGCAATATATATGTATAATATACAATTGGAACTCCTATTATTATTAATTACCTAATTTCTTTCCTTTCATAAATCACAATCGGTAACAAGATAACTCAATAAGAAAACAGTGTAGAGATTTTGTCTTAGTCGGGAAGCGGGCCGGGGCGGTCGGTTGGCCGCGGCGGCCCGGCCGACCGGCCCGGCGCCGCGTTAATATCACAACTCGCGCGAGCACGGTGCACCGCACGAACACACTCGATCCTCCGCCTAAAACGGTTAAAAAATAAATACATGACTAAAACGAGCCGGCGGTCGCGCGGCGCGGGCAGTCACTAGCGTCCGGCGCGGGCCGCCCTTATAGCTAACGTAAGGACACTTGGGGCGCTCGGGCTCGCGAGCGTCAGTCGATGACCACGTACGGCAGCGCAAGCAGCTCGTCGAGCCGCGCGCACTCGTGCCACTCGGCGAAGTGCGCGGCGCGCGGCGGCCGGCCCAGCTCGTCGCGGTCGGCGGGCTCCTCGGCCGGCGCCAGCGTGGTCCGCAGCGCCTCCTCGTCGGGAGCCGGCTCGGGCAGCGCAAGCGTGGGCGCGGCGGCGGCGTGCGAGTACGACCAGGGCGCCGCCCGCAGCGCCCCCACGCACGTCTCCATCAGCGCCCGTCCGTTCAGCTCCTCTTTCGTCCTCTCGACGGTCCGGTGCTCGGGTGGCTCGTGCACGAATTTCTTCTCGGTACACAGCGGTTCGGCGGTCGCTTCGCGGACGCCGAACTGCGATTCTTCCTCGGCGTCGAGCAAGGGCGCCTTCAGTCTCTCGCTCGGTTCCAGAGTCGGAACCCCAACCATTTCGGCCTTGACCGTCGGTATCTCCGTCGCATATTCGATCGGTGGGCTCGACGCTTCGTCCGGCGGTTCCGCCTTCACCTCGGGGCGCGAACTCGAGTCGTCGTCGAGCGAGTCGGGGTCGGGCGGCGGCGGCGGCGCGTCCTCGAGTGGGTAGGGGCGCGACGGCGGGGTCGGCGGCGGGGGTGGCGGGTCGGGCGGGGCCGGCGCGAACTCCGTCCAGGGTAGATGCGGGCAGAGCGGCACGCGCGCGAGATTCTTGACGCACGCGTCGTCCGCGTAATCAGAGTACTTGTAGAGAGGCACGACGGTGGCGAAGAGCCCGGACCGCTCGGGGTCGGTGGCGCGGCGCACGGCGTAGGGATGCGCCTGCGGCGGAGCGCGCGTGCCGTTAACGCCGGGCAGTAGTGCGTGGTGCAGCAGCTGCACGTGCAACGGCTGCACGCGCAGGCGGCGCGCGGCGGGGCACTCCGCGTGCTCCTCGTCACCGTCACACAGGCAGTCCCCGTACTCGCGCTCGTCTTCGAGCGGGAACACCGAAGGCGCGGCGGCTTCGACGGCGGAGGCGGGGGCGGGCGGCTCGCTGCCGCCGTTGCGCAGCGGCGACTCCACTTTCACCGGACACGCTGGAATTTACCAATTCATCTACAACAACGATTTTTATTTATTGAATTCCTGAATCGAAATCTTTGATTACTACAACAACGATCAAAATCTTTGATTATTCACTACAACTATGCGTTTTAACGTTGTTATATATAACGATATGACACTGATAGATCAACAACACTATAGGCACCAACTTCTAAACAAACCTTACAAATGTAGGAATTGACTATTTAAAAACCTTCTAATTGTACTAGAGACTAGTAGTGTTTGTTAGAAACTGTAGACATCATACACAGTGCATGCTTCTAAGTTACGTAATAAGCATGTGACACTCACAGTCCGGCTCTATGAGCATGACGTCGGGGGAGGCGGGTGAGGCGGGGGAGCGCGGCGAGACGGGGCGCGACGAGCCCGTTCTGCTGCAGCGCTGCTGGATTTGCTCCAGTAGCTCTTTCGTTGTTTTCACCTACACAAATAAACAATCTTTATTTTCAATAATATAATGTTTATCTGTAATTTTTTTTTCAGAAATATTATAATATAAACCTGCCCTTGATCCAGTATCAAAAGTATTTATTTTGACAAACTGAATGTTAAGACATTCTAATGTACGTCTAATATAAAAGATGGTATTTCTTGCCCCATTAGTAGTCAAATTTTTTAAAATTAAAAAAAGTCTAGTATTATTTTATTTTCCAAGTCAAGAAGCCCACCAGATTTTTTAAAATTGTATACATAATATTACCTTACTGGTGTGAAAAGAATGTCTTTAATTAAATAATAGGGAAATAGTTCTAGCACTACCAGTGGATTATTTTTAACGCTGCGCAGGTAGATGGTCTTGGATTATTGTCCCAGTTGGAAATGTACGACCGGCAGACACGTATTAGAATAAGACGCATTTGAGGTATCGATGTATCGAGGAATCCAGACCTTGTAAGGGTCGAAACCTGCAGTTGTACTAGAAATCGAATACATACGGTAGTGGGGCGTGGGGAGGAGAATTTATTAATCCTTTATTGCTGTTAAGCAAGGGCTGATTTAATGTTAAATGGTGTTTTCGGCTAGCCAATCCAGATGTTGATAAAAATATGGAGTAGGCGTCTAATCATTTCACAATTTTTATTCAAAACAATTAGTATGTATATGCATGCGATGTCAAATGTGCAGTGACCTTCTTGGCGCCGGCGGGCGGCAGGCGCGTGGCCAGCGCGCTGTAGGTGTCTGGCGCGTCGCGACGCCAGCCGTTGCGGCGCCGCTCGCCGTGCGCCGCGCCGTTGCGGGCGACCCACGCGCCGCCCACCGCCCCGGCCCCCGCCGCGCCCCCGCCCGCGCCCGTCGCCGGCGTCTCCGTGCCGGATCCGGCTCGACTGTGGCCCCTGAACGCATAATTCATATAACATCTTTCACAGATTCTCAACCTTCTCCCACCCATATATATCCCAACGATTCTGTATTCAATTGAGAATGAAGTTTATCATCGGACTGTTTACTGCTAATGGGTAACTACAAATATTATAAACAGCTAGAAAATTCAGGCGCACAATTGTCTCTATCGTTGATGCATTTGTTCAGTAACTCAAATTGTAAAGATAGTACTAGATCTACTCAAATAGCAGAGATAAGTGTGTGCCAAGCAAACAAACAAATTCGAGAGTTCAATACATCCCAATAGAATTGTTTAATATTTTTTGTAGAGATAATTACATACATTTATAAGTTATTGCTAAATGGGCCAATCTGACACAATTAATTGCAAGGTTCAATTAGAAAAACAACAACACACTCCTATGACTGCTGCAAAGTAGTAAAGCTTACGCTGCTTTTGTCTATAACAAACAGACCTATTTTAACTTGGGATGCAAGTATCTGCTGCACCGCTCCACGACCACAGTGTGCACCCATATGATAAATGCATAACCTAGAAATGTCATATTTTACATAAGTCACATACTCTCAAAGTCCTCTGCATTCTTAAAACTCTCATTCTAAACTGAATTCCTATATTTGTAAACTTAATTATTACTTAATTGTAAATCATAAACACGGCAGAGATTTATAGTTGAGTTCACGGTAGAATCAAAATAAAATATTAATTATAAATATATTGATTGCCTCATTGGTCGAGTGGTTGCAAATGTGACTGCCGATCGAGAAGTTCTGGTTTCAAATCCCGGGACGGGTACTATTGGATTTTACTAACTTAGATTTTCTAGAAATATCTCAGAGTCTGGATTTATACTCGGTGTAGAAGCATAAGCTCACCCTCTATTCATAGTGGGAGATAAACATAACTGGTGAAACATGGAAGTGTACTACACTCCTCTGCCTACCTTTTCGGGGATTACAGGCGTGATGTTACGTTTATGTTTAATCCAAGAATGCACAATTACTTCTAAATGGACATATTATACCTGCACCCCTGATCCCACTCACTTAATAAAACAATTTAAACTTCAAAGAAAGGTTGAATATTCAAATTTTGTGACAATGTCCAGCTACTTCCAAGAACAAAATTATATTTACACCAGTTTCATTACCAAGAAATGTTAATGTGACACTTTGTTCCACTGGCGATAATATCATGAGTAAATCACTGTGTTATTAAGATAACATCATGCAACAATATTATCCAACTTGCATACTAAGGTTTGGATTCTTTATTATCAGTTGAATTATAATATTTATATATTATAGACCGGCCCGTTTGCGCCGTGGTCGGGGAACTTGACTGTTGCACCATGGGTCGTGGGTTTAATTCCCATCCTGAATAAATATTTGTGTCATGAACAAGTATTTGCTATGTGTCTGGGTGTAAAAAATATATCTATATAACACAAGCTCTCTTGATCCTTAGTTTGGGATCATATGGCCATGTGTGAATATGTCCATTGTAAAAAACAAGTTAAAGAAAATAGACATGGGTATGTTGGTCACCAAACATTACATCATCATGAACGATAATATACAAATACATATTCGAACAATTCCAAAATCGTTGCCAATTGAAATTGAGGAATTGAAGGAATGTTTGACCATTTTCATAATAAATGTCTATACATATCTTATATCGTATATATAATTCTAAAGAGTGTAGCGCAAATAAAATGTGTATAACTGACCTTTTTCTCCTAAGTTTTTTATCCCTTTTCGCCTTTCTGTCATCATAGAGAGGCTCAGGTGATGGTGGTCGTTTCACAGCTAAAATAATATGTAACTTTTAAACAACAAAATACAAATTAAAATGCACTTTTGTCTATGGCCAGTTTGATATTTTTGTCTATGGTAATTTGTCTGAAACAAAATGTAACTGTTAAATAACTAGACACAGATAACAAGCCATTGTTATCTATGGCCATTTACATTATAAGGTGATCTGTTAATCCACAGCCATTATTCATCATTAAATGAGAGCTAAGAGCATAAGGCACAGTACATATGTATATCAAAGAAAAGATAACATTCAGAGAGATTATTATTATTCCATGTAGAGTATGCTTGTTAGATGAATAAAATTAATCTGTACAATTTGTGAGTAATCTTATACATTAATATGTGAAGCATCGAACTTTGCGCCCCTTTTTACGAAGATTGGGTGAACGGAAGAGTATGAAACTATCCACAGTAAAAGTTCACATGGAGGATGACTGCAGAAAGTTAATATTTTCTTAAATAATGCGTTATAAATACCTTATTTTAACAAA
>DWEH01000147.1:0-13938 GCA_018245815.1 Apyrrothrix aesculapus | reverse complement strand
GAAGCTCGGCAGGTCTGTAAGGATAGAGATATTTGGCACTCGGTGCTCTCTGCCTACCCCGTCAGGGACCTGGCGTGCAGATATGTATGTATGTGTATTTTCTCATCTTTTTGTCGGTGTTATTTGCAAGATAATAGGCCAATGTGATCGGTAAATGTTTATACCTAGGGTAGGTACAGTAAGGGACTCGCCTTAACGTTATAATAATAATAATGGAATAATAATATAAATCGTAACATCACGCCTGTAATCCCCGAACAGGTAGGCAGAGGAGTGTAGTACACGCCCACGTTTCACCAGATACGTTTACATCCCACTATGGAATAGACCGGGCACAGATCCAGACTCCGAGCCACTACCAGAAATTCTAATTTAAAAAGATCCAATAGTACCCGACCCGGGATTTGAACCCACGTCCCCTCGATCGGCAGTCGCGCTCGCAACCAACACGACCAACGAGGCAGAATAATAATATATTTACTCTGAATTGGTTGTGTATTTAAGAAGACAGAGATTTAATTATTTACACGTACGTTTAAACACAATATGGACATCAGTAGAGTAATGTAATTGTACATTATTCTCTTCTATTTGTTTAATAAATTAACCAATCGCTTTTATATGTCAACAGCACCATATCTACGATAATTAAAATATAATTCTTAACATCAGTACGTTTTTACAAAAGATAACATAAAGGTATATGGTACATTTGACAAAATAAACAGTATGTTAAATGATAACACGTCATTTATATTGGATTCCATAAGAATGCAATTTATATCACCTATTAAATCTAATAATCGAGGTATTCTGAAATTCTTTCCTTGTACTCCTTAAGTACTTGCAATGAAGAGTAGAAGGTAGAAAATAATTTATCTCGAAACACAATAACAATGATGGTAGATGGGAGAGAAAGTGTAAAATAAGTTAGAGAATTTCAAACAATTTTCCATTTGTTTTATGGACAAGTTCGTTACCTGAACGTACAAAGAGAACGGTGAAGATGCGCCACTAGCCGCGGCCCGAGCCCACCACGTTACCCAACCATGCCTTCTTGACATTTGGATTCAAGCGTGATGCATGTAATTAAATCAAACGTCTATTTGCTTGATTGATTGCTGCCGATTAACCGTTTAATCGTTTCTAAATTCAAATTTGCCAATACTAATATACATAACACACCGCAGTTCCAATTGCAGTCTCAAAATTGGAGTTGGGAAAGCAAAATAACATAGATTTACGCTCGAAATAATATAAATTTATCCGAATTATCACGTATTCAAAACACGATTCTTAACTGGGTTTAAATTGTCTTGAGCGAAAGAAAAAAGCGTGTGGAAATTTTTCGCAATTTACAATTTACGAATGTATTATTCGGCGCCGCTGTTGTGCTTCGTAAACTGGTTGTTTCTGTTCGTTTTATGTGCTCAGCTTTACACTGACATTTGAGTACACAGTGTCTGTGAAATGCAACACAAATTTCGTTGAAATTACCTGTTGTTTGCATAAGCAATTAAACGGAATAAAGATAAAAGTTCTGAATTGCTTTAAAGTAATCCTTTCGTAGATTTTAGCGCTATGCGGAAATCTGATCGTTTTTTTTACTCTCCTGTTCTTTTGCACAATGCCGGCAATGAATATGTATGCAAATCTATTTTATAGGTTATCGATATTTTTGTTGCAGAAATTATTTTACTTTTTCTGTTAAAAAATCTTAAAATATTTATGACATCGATTGACGATCAATAAATAGTTAAAAAGACTTCTGACCCTCCTATCGTCCAGTATCTAACGTGTTTGGTCGAAATAGGTGAATCTTGGTGTCCCTCGGCACCTAAATCCATGAAACTCCGCGTTGTATTGCATATGTGTTTAGTATATTATATGCTAAACATTATTATTATTACAAAATATTATTAAATATTTTGGAAATTAAAGTTAGCTCATAGCAGTTAAATGTGTTGGAGATTCGTTAGCAACGATCCACTGTGCCCTTATCGTATCTGACCTCGTGTGAAAGTGGTATCTCAATACACGAGATGACACAATAGTGTAGAGGTCGTGAGATCGAGGCTATTAGCTACACACACCTTTTAAAAACATTAGAAATCTCCTACCGCCTACCTCATTCGTTTAATCTTTAGTGGTAGCGACATCTTTTGACGCAAACATGTAAATTAGAAACATGTCAGATACGATCTTTTTAAAATCTCTCCATCGCCATCCGAGTCCAAACTAAGCATAGCCGGTGTAATAGTGACCTGAGGGCTGACAAACTTCATGTATATTTATATATAAACATAAACTTATACCTGGAAAATTGTTTCTTTTTTTTAAATGTTTGAAACCTGCACGTAAATGATTTTTAAAATTACATTACATACAAAACAATGAATAATCTGTTGTCCATTTTACTTTAGCTAATTACAGACATACATCCAATACAAGCCCGGCTTATCGCGTCATGTTTGATCTCATAGGAAAGCAGTATGCGGGTGCGCGATATGACATAATAGTATACCAACTCGTGCATCCGACTGTGTGCGCTGGCCTTAACAACCGCTAACGACTCTACGACGACCACAAAAACCTATGCTGGAATAATGAACTGGGAATTACAGTTGGCTCGAGGAATTCAGTTAATTCCTTACGGCCGCCGGAGTCGTGTGAAATAAAATTTTTATTCGATTTCTAAAATTATCTCACGTTATCGCGTAATGCACAAAGTATTTACGGGTAGTGATGAAATAAAGAGCAATCAGTGGCGCAACTAACCCGTTGAGGTTTATACCTCAAATTGTGTTATCCGAACATTAAGGTTTTTTTTTTAAATAAGTCACTACAAGGAGTACATAAAAACGCTATTGTAATAAATTGATTTACTGGTAACTTTTGATTTAAAGATCGAATTGAACCGACTTCACAATTTTGGTTTCCTTATCTCACGATCCTCCTGAGCTCACGGGCCTGGGCCCCCTTCGGCTGCGGCTATTCTGTCCGTCCTGCCGCCCTATACGACACAGGTAGTGATTTAATATATATTGTAGTAATTTTAATTATCGTATTTTTAAGGGTAGACAGTAGTAAACAAGTAGGTAGCAGTCACAAGTGGCCGCTGCCGCTCAGACCATTACGACCGATCTCGAATAGGCCTAGGAATAGGTTAGTGTTAGCTAGTCTACTTGGTATACGCTGTTAGAATGATTATTCGTTTGAAATTGGTCAAAAATAAAATAAGTCGGATTCTGG
This sequence comes from Apyrrothrix aesculapus, assembly GCA_018245815.1. Classification (NCBI taxonomy): domain Eukaryota; kingdom Metazoa; phylum Arthropoda; class Insecta; order Lepidoptera; family Hesperiidae; genus Apyrrothrix; species Apyrrothrix aesculapus. The sequence goes on along the minus strand of DWEH01000147.1, from coordinate 10,686 downwards.
ATGATGGGGGAATCAGATGTTGAGAATGAACAATGAAGAGAGTAACGAGTATAGAAGCACGTCCGAGCTATAAGGATATAGATATTTGGAACTCGGTGCTCTCTGCTTACCATGTAAACGATCTGGCATAATGATATAATAATATTAATAAACTGTTATAACGTTTACCTATTTAACCTTTCACTGATAATAAATTTTCAGCCTCATTACGGAATACCGTAACCAAGCGAGCATTAGCTGTGAAGTGATGTCATTACTAACAATAATGGCTATAGAAATAATTTACATACTCGTTCTAGCGCGACGGGATAGGGGGTAGGGGTACACGATAAAGGGGTTTTTATACGCAAAACTAAAATATGCTGGACGTAAGTAAATGAAAAATGAATTTATATACTAACGATTGCGCTGTTCGCGGCTTATCTTCGTAATGTGGTTAATGTTTTAATATCAGGTTTTCAAAAGCGTCCTCTTCGAAATTTCAATAAATTTCGATGTAGACGTTAAAGGTTGTAGAAATTATAATAACTGTCTCACAATTTAACGCAGTGCTGCACAACAGCAACGGTTCAGGGAAATTATAAATAACCTTTAGATAGGTTTGGCGTCCTGTTTTTTTTAATGTATAATTAAAATATATTATATGTATGACTGCCTCGTTGGTCGTGTTGGTTGCAAGCGCGACTGCCGATCGAAAGGTTCTGGGGTCAAATCCCGGGTCGAGTACTATTGGATTTTTCGAATATTAGCATCTCTAGTAGTGGCTTGGTGTCTGGATTTGTACCCGGTGTATGGCAATAGGCTCACCACCTATTCCACATTGGGACGTAAACGTAACTGGTGAAGCGTGGGAGTGTACTACACACCTCTGCTTACCTCTTCGGGAATTACAGGCATGATGTTACGATGTTACGTATAATTATAAATTAACAACCAATGTAGAAGAAGCACAACAAGTCTGTAAGGATAGATATTTAGCGCTTAGTGTTCTCTGTGTACTCCATAAGGAACTTGGTGTGATTATATAATAATAGCAATAATCTTATATTTTATGCTTATAACTTGTCGCTAGGTATTGACAGGAGGACGCCATTTAACAAGCACACACGCACGTACTAACTATAAAATAATGTTACTCCATTTAAGAACGTACAAATGTAATTAATTAAAACAAATACGCCCGAGTCGTGCGGTTAATTAGCTGATACAATAATGGGCGGTCTCTCTAAGCAGGTTTATAATAAAAGTACTTGGACCTGGGCTAACCTTTATGGTAACGAGCTCGTTGGGAACACGAAACGTTATCTAATAACGTTTAACTGATAATATTAGTTTGTTGATCATCTGTTATTCATTATGCTAGACGTAACACTAAAAACATGCGTGATATTTAATCATGTATACTTTACTCACGAAACGCTTAATAGTAACATTATTATTATTCAATCGTTACGCCGGGACCTTTAAGGGGTAGGCAGATCGCACCAAATGTCGAATAATCCTATTGGCACAGACCTGCCGTGCTACGCCAGGTCTTCTATGACTAGGCAGAGTGCATCACGTGTCGAATAATCCCATTGTCACAGACCTGCGCTACTAAGAAGACATAATAACACTAATTACAAATCTTGAGTGTATAAGCATTGAAACAAAATGTTTACACTCTGGCTGCTCCTTCGGGGATGCCCTTCCTTTTTTTTTCTTTTTCTTGACTACTCTATTGAATTACGATACCTATGATATTAGGTATACTTTTAACTATAATAATAAACAAATATATAAATAAATAAAGGCGTGATGTTACTTTTTTCTACGTTTTACTTACTGTACAAACGATACAATGTAGCAGATGTAAAATGTGCAATATTTGTTTAATATCTTTATTTCCGTTACGTTTAATTTTTAAATGGACGTTATTGGAAACAACGAGTCTCACGTTGCGGGAGAAGCTTTAATTGGATTAAATGACGCGTTTTTTATCATTTGTTCAATATGAAATTATACATTACTGTAAATGCATTATAATTTCCTTAATTCGGTGTTTTCGCTAAGGTCTGGTTAGCGACCTAAACTTCTGTCACTTACGGTTACAAAGCATCTTCAAGAAGTGATTTGCAACGTTTCCGTTATATAATTATTAGATGTACTATCAGACAATTATGGTATAAAACGCGTAGTTATACTAATAGCAGAAATGATCTCTGCGAGTCTACTTTTGGGTTAGGCAGAGAAATGTTAAAAATGCTATATAAGAACGAAATAGAGGAGAAAATATTTTAATACTTTAATTTTTTTTACATGTTTTTTTTTCTTAATAAATCTATATGACTATATAAATCTATAAAATTAAATTTTCGCTTCTACGATATGTGCAGGCAACAGAAGGACAACGAGTTACATTGGCCTTTGTCCGCGACCCGGTTCAAAAAGCTTTTCTATTACGGGTATCGAACAAACCTAACCCGACTGTATTGGTCATTCAAGCCCATGCGCTACATTTTAGAAGCCATTTTAGGAATCACAATACATTATTGATACGGTTAAAAAGTTACAATATATATGTTTATATTTTTATTATATCGTCACACCAGGTCCCTTAAGGGGTGACAGAGAGCACCGCACGCTAAATGTACGAGTATCTCTCCTAACAGACCTGACATTACTTTTTCGTACACGCACGCCGGTTTCGGAGACTTTTAACTCGTATCAGACAGTATCTGGTCTATTAATAAATTTTTTATCTACAAATGTATAAGTGGTGAGTAACTTTTGTAGGCCTTTTTAAGAATATTGTGCGCACGGAGGATTGTAACACTTATATGTAACATAATAAAAAAAATATCTTGAATTGAATTAAATAAAACGTTTATTACGTTCATACTGTCAGTGTCTATTGCTTATGACATAATAGTCTATTGTCAATCAGTAGCACTGAGGAAAGATCTATAGAAGTGTACTCTTCGATTTAAGAACCACAATAACGTTTACATTTGAAGTTTTATAAATTACGGTCGAATTTTGATCGCTACTAGACCACTAGCTAATATTGTTGTAATCAGCAAATATGATACATAGCAAAGTGCGTTGGATTAACACATGAAAGTGGAACAAACAATGTAGAATTTACCAAGACTCAATCTCATTACTAATGTTTCAGGAGGCCTTACAAGTGTCACACGTCTCATATAAATTCAATGGGATTTTGCCCCATTTTGGTAACGTATTAAAGTGTAATTATACTTGGAATTTCAATATTATATTAATGAGTGTTAATAGCATAATTTTCAAAAGAATATCTTGTATTAATTAAACTGTAATATATCCATTATTATTCCTTAATTAAGGCGGAATGTTATCACTTAATTGAGTTTTAAATCAACAATGAGTCTGATAACGTTTATTAATAAATATGAAGAGAGTGATAAATGTAAAAGAGGCACCTCAGTTCTGAAAGGATAAAGATATTTGGCATTCGGTGGCCTCTGCCTACCCCGTAAGGTATTTGACGTGATGATATAGTAACAATTAATAATAATAAAATATTTGCTTTATTTAGCACTGTATAGTCAAAATAAAGCATTGAAACTAATTTTACACATTGGTATTTTTAGTTCACATGAACATGTATACATAGATATATGTATATAGGTTGAAAGAAAATTACTGAACAGTGACATGTTCGCACCAGGCTGGTATTGTGTTGGTGACAAAGGAATACAAAAGCTCGCGTGCTGACAACCGCATGGAGGTATGGGACCTGCGTCAAAATGGAAATTATACATAAAAATATTATTTGCTGACTTCCAGTAACAGTCGGGGCTTGTTATTATTTAATGCCCTAAGTTTCATGTGGCGAAAAGGAAACCTTTTGTTCACCATACAAAACTTCAGCCACCTTTGTCCCCCAAGAACATGTAAACATACCTTAAATTAAAAGGAGGGGAATTTTTAAGGGCACCACAGGAATAACTTTGTGGTTGGAAATTGGGTTTCGCCTAGAAGGGTCCAAGGCAAGAATTTCTAGCTTCGATACCCCAATGTTTGTTAGGAGAAAATTCAAAAGGAAATATTCTATACTCCACCACTTTTACTTATGACGCCGCCTGTGTTCTGAATTATATTTGCTGTCAATTTTTTTTACTTGATTCGGTTTAATGAGATGATATTAACAAATGGTTTACTTAGCGGAATGTTACATTGTATCCATATTTCATTAATAAAAATAAATAAATAAAACTTATACACGAAATATTTTTTGCTGAAAACTCTAGTTTTTATAAAAGACGAATAATTGTGCTATTACCTGCGCTTTGCATCTTGAAGGGTTTCAACCCGAATAATTTATAGCTGAAATTCTGGTTTTCAGCGGAATAAATTTAATACTAGAGAGAAAAGAATATTTCATTTCTTTGTTTGTAAATATTCCTCGTACGGGGCTCGTTTGTATATTGCTTACAAAGCAAAAATACCAGCAAATACTTACATACATACATACACACATCTGTATACAAACTTTCTCTCTTTTTCTGCCGCAAAGAAGCTGAAACGTTGCTCGTTTATACTACGTTTTATGAAATGAATTAAGTAAACATACTGTTTTCAATGCAATGACCTAAGTTCCAAATTCAGTTTGGGTTTGACCGTAATTAATCGTCACGAATGATTGCAATTGGCAACACGAAATAGTTGCTGAAGTGCTAAGAGATTTGACTCTACCACGTATCTAACTCACAAAATTGAAAGAGCTCAATGACGTCTGAGTTCTTTCTGTACGTTCAATCCAATCTTCGTTAGTATAGTTATTTATTCGTGCATTTAATTTGTCATTTAGTTTCGATAAAGTTCATAGGAGAGAGGTAATATAGAATGACTACAGACCACATTATATATAATGTAACTTATATTAAGCGCTTAGCTCAGAAAAATTCGAAGTTCCAATTCAGAGTTGCCATTTTCTTTCAGTTAAATAGATATTTGTATGTTGATGATTGTTCTAATCGCGGTTAATTTAATTAAAGAGCAGTCATAATGTTTGCGGACATTGGCATAAAAACAAATGTTTTAAAAATTGCCCGCCCGGGCATGAATGAAATGACTTAAACAGTTAGTACTTGACCCACATTGCGAGCGGCGACCGTGTTGATAAATACCGATTGTCGGCAACGCGACTGTTCATTTGCCCATTCATCAGCCCTGTTCGCCGTAAATACAATGCCGTTGATGATTTTCCGGACAATAGACAACCACCCATTTTCCGGCCGTGTAATACTGATTATACATTCTTTTGTTACTTGCATGTCCTTCGAAAAGGAAATAAAAATAGCCCGCGAGATTTTTTATTCGCTATAGGTACACTTGAAATACGTAAATTATGCGTTCGTTTTGATTATGAACAAAAATATAATTTTGTAGGCTAATAATATCTTGGGATAACTCAAAACCCATAATATCTAACTCAGCAGAATCAGTGCTATTGTAACCATGCAGGTCATGAACGTATCTACATAAATTTTTAAATATGTACCTCTATAGTTAATTTTACACCAATTTAAAACAAACATGTTCAACACACAAATATTTGTGTTAAGTGGATATCAAACCCGCAACTTCTCGCTCGGCATTAACCTTCAATAACCGACGGACAAACAGGCCAGATCGTTATATCAAAATATTTGAGTTCGTCGGTTATCTTGGTATGTGCTGATAAATATAAGATTTGTATACGATTATGGTTTCTCTAATGTTCTCTATGACGTGTGAAGGCTGCCAATCCGCACTTGGCCAGCCTGGTAGACTATGGCCTTAACCCTCTCATTCTGAGAAAGAAGTCGGGAGAAAAAAATATATTTAGAAAATGTCACTAAATCATGACATAAACTAAAATCGTGACTTTAATTCAATGGTTCAAAGACAAACATAGCTTCATGGAATCATTAAATTGTTGTGTCCAAAAATGTCTCTATTTTAATATTGGAAAATCAGACGTTGAAAAGTTTTCGTTAGCATTTCGTGTACATTACTTCAAATATTCAATTCTAATGGTTAGATAACAGTCATTAAATCTTAAAGTCATTAAATCATTAAAGCCAGTTTATCAAATGCTTGTAGAGATTGCTCTAGCTTTGCTCTGAGACATATGAGTTGCAGTCAACTACAACAAGTGATAGCAACGAAGACTGACGAACGTAGGAGAAGCACGTCAGGTCTACAAGGACAGAGATATTGGGCATTCGATGCTCTCTGCTACCCCGTAAGGATTATTACTATACTTGACTTATAATACTACTATTACTTACTAAAATGCATGGTATCTACGTACTATATGAACTAATTTGTTATAAAAGCCGCCAAAACGAATAAATATCGTTACGGAAGGAAATTTCCGCGCAGGGGGAACTGATAAAACTTTCCACTTTAACTTTTTAAAGCCAACAGTCAAAGTTAGCCGAAACTTAGAGCACGTATATTTCAAATGGCTTTAGTCCATATGCATATGTACATACATATGTATATATTTCCAACTAATTTAGCACAATTTGCCTACTAATGTGTACGATCTATCTAATATTTAAATAAAATCTTATATTTATATAAAACCAAAGACGAGTTTGAAATGCTCAAAAGGGGGATAGGTAGTTAACGATTGACCGAATTTATCTTTAAAATATGAATTGAAAACCTTAAACAAAAACTTTCATTACTTAAAAAAATTTTCTTCGCCCAGTTCCTTTTTTCCCTCTAATAATAAATATTTTTTATAGTTAAAGAATGTATTATTAAATTACGTGTAAACAACCGGTGGCTCTTCTGAATTGTTTTATTTCTAGTAAAATTAAGAGCACAGAAGTTAATCTCGAATTTTACATTGCAATGTTTCCGCTTATTTTCTACGTATTTGGATAACAGTTGTCGGGCAAAACAATGCATGACAAACTCTGCTCTCGTTTCACTACTTTTAATCAGGATTTCATATATGAACATATATATGTTATAAGCAGTGATAGCCTAGCGGTTTGAAATTGTGCCCCTCACTCCGGGTGTTCTGGGTTCGAAATCGCACCTCTTCACCAAAACGTGCGTTTTAAGATTAAATATCACTTGCTATAACGGTGAAGGAAAACATCGTGGGTTAACCTGCACACATTATAGTTCTTAAAAAAAAATGTTCTCTAAGGCGTGTGAAGTCTGCCAATCCGCTCTTAGCCAGCGTGTCAGAGTAAGGCCAGGTTCAACAAGGTAAGGTTCAAAAGTGGAACAATAAAAGGGTCGAAAAACAACTATGTTACAAGGATTATAAACTGGGCCGTCAGTACACATCTATTATTTACTGTTGCCTAAATCTAACTACCTTTATACCTTCAGATTATCTATCTTTTAACAGTTGTTACTTTTATCTATCTATTCAATCACAGATACATTTTATAATAATTGTTTGCTGGACTGCGACTGATATTGTCTACCATTGAAAGGTGCATGAAAAAAAACTGCATAATTATATAAAATCCATAGGGTCACAATTGTTTGATTATCTAAAGCAATTTGTTAACAGGCGACGAATGTAATTAAAATTGTAGCGATCAAAGGAAAAACACAAGTGATTTAACTTTAATATATTAGTTCGTTGAACTTTCAACTGTTTTTTCGTGTTTCGTTCAATTCCCTGAAATATCCAAAATGTTCTCGCAGACGTCGTTGTCGTGCGAACCTGAATAGCGGCCATTTGCGTGACAGCGCTCGACTTTTGAAAAGAACACTAAATTGCTGTATAACATGATTTACCGCATCGGTGTAAAAGTTACCCCCAATTAATTTTGAGCATTTTAATTCAGAACAAACTCCAGCCGAATATTAATTTTTTAATTGCGAACGGCTAACAGGTGATTAAAACTAGCGCGATTAAATTGCAGCAATTAAAGCCATAGCGTTTTTCAGTGCCGCAAGAATTTACAAAAGACGGCTAAGATATTTCAGCAGTATGAAAGGCTAGGTTAGCATCGGTCGGCGTTACAAGGTGTCGTTTAGAGGAAGTGGTCTCATCCAATTAAGAGCTCGCTCGCTGGATAGCTTCCAGCGTTTTTGTAATTGTCTCCCCGTATTTTACCTTTTAAATTGGCGGCGCCCACTTTGCTCTCATATCGACTTGCATTTTAATCTCTGTACATCCTATCCTCTATGATTGTACCAAATACTTAATATTCAAAAGATCATACCGTCTTACCGATTTATAGTTATTGTTTGTAACATAGATATTTTTTTACTCATTTGTGTTTTCTTCTATTGGATCTATCTATAAATATGCAATTACGAGAATTAGAATGAGGCTAAGGATAAGATATCTACAAATTTCAATCAGGACTACTAGATATATTATGAAGCTAATTAAAAAATATAACACACTTAAAGGCTAAGTATAATCTGTTCCACGCGTGATTCATCTCACATGGTCGTGACTTGTGTATTTGTAACATTAGGAAATAGCTCGCCATCCGTCTGTACGTCGAAGCAATTCCGTTTAACCGTTGTATACACGAACTGACTGCAAGAAATTAACTACAAATGACTATTCAATTACCAGTTATAAGCACCGCAATTGGCTTTTTACTATTTCAATATGCAAATATATATAATTAAATCGTCAAACCACGCTGGATGCCAATTAGAAACATAATGATTACTATTTATGTATATCATATAGATTACACGTACGTATGTATTATAAAACATTTTTTAATTTCATTTCTAATTATTTTACTTAACGACTAATTAATACCAAGAAAGAGGTGATCATTTTTATACGAAAATTACATTTAAATCCGTAACAGAACGGAATAAAATTCACTTTGCCATTCCAATACCTAATCTCAATCTAGCGTGGTATTTCTATTTACTGTTTACATCAAAGAGATCTAGGGAAATGGGGCAATATAAGAGATAGAGGCGAACAAATACAGAAAATACAGGTTGAAAGGCTTCGCGTAGTGTAGTGGAGCTAATCTCGCGCGGGTATCAGCGAGTGTGCTCGACTGGTCGGGGTGTACGACAGCGAATATGCAAATGAAGAGAATTGGAAGTAGACGCGGTTCAGTGCCACTGTCAAGGTGCATAACCTCTACTTCACTCGTTATTAGATACCTCGTGACCTCAGAGCTGTTAATATTAATAAATGTTATAAGATTAAATATTATTTCCTTACATCCAGATTTAGAAAAAAAACCTGTGCTCATCATCATCACCCTCTCACAGTCTAATGCTGGGCCTAGGCCTTCTCTAGTGTGCAACTACCTGCATTATGCGACCAGCCTGTCGCCAGAACCTGTATTCACCACAAATGTTTGTCCCGACTGTAATTCGAACTCATGACCCCGGCTCAGCAATCATATTCACTAAGCACTCTACTAAAGGACCAATCTTATTCCTTATTAAATTATGAATAATTGTAATTTAACTACCCTCCAATTTCTGTTATGTAATGAAATCCCGGGTTACTACAAAACACGTTACCGAGTTAGAACTACGACTACCTCATATAACTACTATGCATACTAAACATATTTCCATATAAAAATTTATGGTCCATTCTAAATTTTGATATATAAAAATACGACAGGAGATATGAATCTCAGTCCGAGTGTAAGTCATAAATAGTCCCGTTTTTATTAAAACGTAGTAAAAATCGACATTTCAAATTTTATGGGGTATGACCGGTGGCAGGTTTTTTGGGCTAGATTTAGTGTGATTCTGTGAATTATTACACGTAGTGCCAAAAAATGTCTTAGTATTACTTCTGCGAATAAATCAGTTCATAAGCTTGATGTCAAAGATAATCATTATTGATTCCCAGCGATGCCTATCTCATTTTGATCACTTGAATTATGTTTTATATTTGATCACTTGAATATTGTTTGTATCGATGTTCTAGAATAAGTATGGGGTATCATTACAGTTTGATAAGCTGAAATTAGAAATTGCTAATCGCTATAATGCGTATGTCTACTTTCACTGTGGGCTTGACTCTGGAGGGATAATTTTAAAGTTATTTTATTTAACACATTTTATAAATTATATCAATTGTTTTAATGACGTTTCGACTTTGTTTTTTATAATCTATATTAAGTTAACAATTGTAAAAGAAGCTATCTATGTGTTACATTTTTACATGTAAACTACCCAATGGTCTTGATTGAAATTTTGTGTGGAGACAGCTTTAACCTCTGGCTTCTTAGAATACTTTTCTAAATCGACGTCTAAAAGAATTGAATATTGTATGGAAATTGCGAAAGGATGAAATGATAAGAGTTACATTTATTAATTCATTGACTAGAAATGTTACGGCGTGAAAATAAAAATATCGAGAAGTAAGCGCTTTAATGAGGGAAAATAGTACAGCAAGCTCATTATAAATGTATCTATGTATATTCGCTATCAAAATATGACTCAATATTTGGTACTTAGCATGTTTTTTTAAATGATATATGAACAATCCGTACCAATTACGTAAATATGTATATCTAGGATATTATTGTAGTTTTTAATTCTCTTCCGTTTTGTAGAGTTGATCAACGTCGATTCAGCCGTTTTCTAGATTAATCTCGTAAAACAGACAAAATAATGATAAAACTCGCGATCATAGACTTGACTGGCCCGTTGGCGCAGTGGTTAGCGAACCTGACTGCTCGCCGGGGGTCG